>JAUJPO010079018.1:0-10859 GCA_032270745.1 Tiaropsis multicirrata
GTATAGGTACGTTTTCTCGTATACAAGGTGTATAGGTACGTTTTCTCGTACAAGGTGTATAGGTACGTTTTCTCGTATACAAGGTGTATAGGTACGTTTTCTCGTACAAGGTGTATAGGTACGTTTTCTCGTACAAGGAGTATGTTCAATGATATCAATAAAGTTCAATTTCAATTTCAATTTCAATGACAATTTAGTTCAAATATCAGTTCAAAATTGTATATCAGTTCAATAATTGTATATTTAGTAGGCGGGTATCTATTCCGCAGTCCTATGTTGACAATGAAACAGGACAGACCTTCAACTGCTTTTGAAAAGCAGAAAAGAATCTAATGTGGTGCTTTGTCCTAAAAAAAGACAGGGCTAACTACACAATCTGTGAAGCTTCTTTTTCCAACGTATAAGTTTCACTACAGATCTGACTAACTGACAGGCAGGAGATATTTTATTCACGAGGCTTCTAATATACACACTTACCATAATATTCTTGATAGCTCATACGTCTTATCACCATCTCAAATCTAGTACCAAATGCAGAAGATAGCCCAATAACCTCTATGAATTACTGAGTTATTCCTGATCATTTGAGAATTTAGTCATTCTCTGTCTCTCAGACAGTTATGTTTTTATCACTTTGGCCTCCCTTTTGGATTACGTAATTAGCAAGTTTGCCGCTAATGGAGACAAAACCACTTAGAACCTAGTCTCTTAATCAAACTTAAAACCGACACAGTCCCGCCGTTTTCACTTCCGCCATTTTCACTTTTGTTTTCGTTTTTTCATATTTGCACTATTTTATTTCATCTAAAAGTTGACATGGAAGGAGAAGGAGGAGAAGAAGAAGAAGAAGGAGAAAAGCCGTTTTAACAAATATTTAATAACGTCATCTGTCTGCTAGGAAGGGTAAAAATCAAAACCACAACATAACGAGTCTGAAATATTTTATTCTGAGACATTGATCTGACATTATTTTCTGCGTGAAAGGAAATTATCATTCCCCAGTAGACACGGAACGCTATTTCAACATTTGTTTAAACGTCCAAATAACCTTCTGACGTTGAACCAACGTTGTTTGGACGTTAAAACAATGTTCCGTGTCTGCTTGGTTTGAATTCCTTTTAGAAATACCAAGACACCAATCAAAGCAATCTTGTGGACAAAAAAACTGAAAACTAAATTTGTAAATACAGTATACAAAATACAGTCTCACAAATTTCTCCAAATCAAATCCAAGAATAAAAAAAGAAACAAAAGAAAATCTCAGTGAAGAACAAATTAAAAAAGAAAAGAAAAAAGAACTTTGCACAGGCGTTTTCATTGTTTGCCCAGTATATTTGTAGCCTTTTGGTATAAGTAACGAAATAACGAAATACAGTAAATCAAATTATCATCCAGTTACTATCGAAGAAGTCAACACTCTTTTTGTTTTAGAAGAACCAGTTAATTTTGACGGAGGCTCGGATGTTCTTAACTTTGATCCCTATTTTTTCAAATTTCTCATCACACCACACCCTTAAATATATATGCATCCATTGGTCTAAGCTTTAATTAAGAAAATTCCTCTTGCTCAAATTGCGAGTTCTTCATAGTTTTTGATAAATCTAGTACTACCAAATCTGAGGCTCGATGTTCTTATATACTATGTTGTGGATTGAATTAGCATCCAGTTACGACCGAAGATGAAGGATAAAAAAGAACATGAAATAAATTTGTTTCAAATTGTTGAGATGCCTTCAGATTAACCCTTTAAGTGAAAATGTCGGATATAGCCCTCCTGCTTTTTCTATTTTCAACTTGAAATCTTACTTTTTGGCCTGAGTTGGCGGAAACAAAATGTTTTTTTGGCAAAATTTGGTCTTTTTGGAAGAGATTTTGACCTTGAAAGTCAACGAGCTATAAACCAACCTTCAGGAGATAGACGTTTAAAGTTTGTCCTAGCTCATTTTAACAAAAAAGTACCCGAAAAAGGGCTCGGGACGGAAAGGGTTAAAAAAAATAAAAAAATTGGGAAAAAGTTTTATTGGAACGTTGATACTAATATTAAAGATAATATATTAGATTGACGATTTTCGAATAAATTAATATACAAATGACAGAATGGGAAAAACACATGGAAATATTATATGGAATAGATAATGATTCGATACCTAGAATACAGTATCTACCAGCTACCAATCAAAGAAAGAATAATTAAAGAAAAAAAATTAAAATACCTATCTATTATATTATAGAAAGAAAAAATTACAGAAATTCTACGGTGCAAGCTAAAGGTCAGAATTGATATATATATATATTTATAAATATGACCCCCTTTTCTATACCAAACTCTTTAAAACTTGGACATAAAGCTTTCATGATTTTATTAATATTCAAAACCTTGAGAGTTTTCACAACAAATTGTGTAGTATTATGTGATATACTTGATATATATTTTTAACGAGGTAATAATGAATTGATTCAAAGGTATACTTGTCAAAACATGAAAAGCAATAAACACCGAGGTATCTATTGCGTAATCCCAAAAGAAGGATATCATGAAATTATCTCTCTTTCCTAGACTAGACCAACTTGAAACTCATGATATCAATGACGCAATCCTTTTTATGTGAACATTCTCAAAATCCTGGTGTTTGTCACTAACACTAGAAACACCCGGCCGGGTATGATATACTCCATTACGTTATGTCTCCTACGGAAGCACCCCTAAAAGCCGGATATTTGCTAATTCAGAACTAGTGGCAAACACCCACCTTTTAAGGGTGCTTCCGTAATAAAAATTTACGTGATATGCCAGGCTCTCATAAAGATTATGAGTGTAAAAAAGGATGAAGTGTAAAAATGTTGTAATGAGTACTGAATACCTGAGGTACCCTAAACAAAGGACTGGATGTACTTGAGAGACAAAACTATGATCGGGTCAGTATGTGGTGCATCAAAACGACAAAATATTCAAATTATTTTTTACATTTACAAACTTCACAATACAAAAAAATAACAATTTCTTTTCATATAAATAATACGTTTCAATATGTGTGAACATAAGAAAAGAGTATACGATATGAATGAAAACAAGTTTTATATCAATTCCTTACACTATTACTACACGTACAATAAAAACACACATTTTCTGGTATACCAAAAAAAACCAGAACGCAAAAAAGAAAAAAAACCTGAAAAAAAATAAGTCGCAAAAAAATAAATTATTTTTTCATACCTGTTCTGCATTGCCTTCCAATTCTACAGAAATCAAACGGAACTTCCTTTAAACAAAGCTAAAGGAAGATATATTGTGATTGGCATTGTCTTTAACAGTTAGAGTTAGATGCTTGATTTGAGACACCTGCATTTTAAGCTAGCCTACTCGGCTTGAATTTGCTTTTTGCCAGCAGCCAAAGGGTAAGTGTTTAACAGTTCCAGTTCTTCTTCCAATTTTGCAACCATTTCTTTTTTGGCATTGTACGAATTGACGTTGAATTTGTCTTTCTCCGACTCGCTGTAAAAGTTCAACAAGTGCGACCGGCTTTTCACTTCCGGGTAATTACAGTCCTGGAATGGAAAAGGAAAGTCGAATTTGACAGGAGGAGAAGGGGGAGAAAACTAAAACCTATAAAAAATCTATCTTGGGTCGTTAGGAGCAGACAAAATGTTGAATGCTTTAAAACGATGTAAAGTGACGCATTGAACTTTTCCAGAAAAAATCCATATTCCCACTGTTGAGGATGTCGAGCTTTCTTAACACCAACCCCCCTGGATATTCGTGCCGAAAATTTCGAAACCCCCTGGATATCCTAGAATATTGAAAATTCTGAACCCCCAGCTCCTGGATATCCTTGGTCTTCAGATTCTTACCCCCTGGATGTCCGAGGATATTGAAAATTTCAGATCGGACTTTTTCTAGAAAAGTCCATTCCGTTAATTTTCTTCTCTTAAGTGTAAAAACAAACTTATTTTAGTTTACTTATAATAGTTCACACATTCTGTATGTAGAAAGTGCTATGAAATATAACGAGACAGACAAACTTATTACCTCTCTAGTTAGCACGAAGTAAGCATACATGATCAAGCTAGTACCATAGGTGACAAAGTAAGTAACGGGTTCCATAATATCCCAGGAGTATTCCCACCATGTCAAACGTGCCAAGAATCCAAACTGCCATGCCATGTAACCTATAGCGGGGAGAGAAAAGACAAGTTTTAATCTTTACCACGCCTACTACGAATATTTCCGTTTAAAAAAGGCTGTTTTACCGGTACACCGTCTTTTGGTCATAACTCCTGACCACTTAACATTTAAGGAAAAAACGTCCCCTATTTTATGAAGCTGAGAAAGAGAGCTTTCTAACGATACCAAAGTTAATACCCTAATCATTTGTCCAGGCTAAGAAATGGCCTTCGAAAAAATAAAATTTTGGAAAAAATTGCCCTTTTGTGCTAAGGGTTAAAAATGATTTCCTTGTTGCTGTTGACCCCCTTTCTGTGCCAGAACATTTTTTTGGATGGTGTTACATTCGGTAAACGTACCATTTTCATGGCCTCAGTCGGTAGAACGGTAGCCTTACAATCGAAAGTTTGTAGGTTCGAACCCGGGTCATCGTTCACTCAACGAATGAGTCGCCAAAAACAAGGTAGACTGAATTGGGAGCTGACCGCAGGTGTGGCGTTCCGCCTCAGTTCAAATCTACACAGCAATTGAGCACTATCGAAAGAGGAATAGACTCCCCTAGTCCGCTGTACGGGCGCTTCCCACAATAGACCTCCCCGATGAACCGATTTACTACTACCATTTTCAAATGAAGAAGACAAGAACAGTGTTGAAATCAATAAGAATGAAAAAGGCTTCTACTACAGGGTAACAGAATCTACTGTTAACCAAAAAATGAAACAAAAATATTAATCATTATGGGGTGTAAGGAAGCAGAAGTTAAAATTAAATTAAATTTAAATTTAAATTCTTACCAAGTCCGGCCCAGACGAGGAAGGTGGTTCTTTTGGCTGCCCGTTCATCGATAAGTGCTTTTTGTTGTTCCAGAGGTGAGAGTTCATTCCTCAAAGTTTCCAGATGCACTTTCAATGCTCGTTCGTGATTGTCCTGGTATTATAGAGAAGAAAGTTAAGCAAAATTGGATTGAGTCCTTTTCATGATATCCATTACATAATGGGCTTTTCAAGAAAAAGTCCGTATCCCCTCTGTTGAGGATATAGGATATCCAGGGGGTCCGAAATTTTCAATATCCTAGGATATCCAGGGGGTAAGAATCTGAAGAACAAGGATATCCAGGGGGTGGGGGTTCAAAATTTTCAATATCCTACGATATCCAGGGTGGTAAGAATTTGAGGACCAAGGATATCCAGGGGGTTCGAAATTTTTGGCACGGATATCCAGGGCGGGGTCGGTGTTAAGAAAGATCGACATCCTCAACAGTGGGAATTTTTTCTGGAAAAGCCCATTGGCTCTGAGATTTAAATCCATTTGCGAAGTTTCATGCTTAAAAAACTGAAAACTTTCCATCAATCTGTAAACGCTTGATCATTTAATTAAGGTTACAAATTAGTTGAAAATAAATTATTAATCTAAGTTACTGTTAATATTTGTTTCTTAGTTAATGATATCTTCGGACCTGGGCATATTGTTATTTTATTTTATAATTATCAGTCACGTTATATAGGTAAATATATTTGAATTGAATTAAATGTTGAATTCATACAGTGTACGCATCTTTTTGCTGACTCGTTGACCATTCTTATTCTTCGTTCACTGAATTCCTTGTATTTTCTTCGTTATCAAGACATAGTGTTTTCTTTACAAGCTCATTGGTAAGTTTAGCAAATCTTCCATCCATCTTGTAATATATTATTGGTATACTCCATATGGAGTCCAATCCAGACAGAAGGCAAGCATCAGATACTGAGTAGCTTTGATCCTGGATGTGTTGGTTGTACGTTTCATTTGAAGGATAGTATTGGCTCGTTCGTCTGCGGTTTGGATTAATTTAGTCAAGCGCAGACTGGTGGTACTGATCACAATAGAGCTAATTGTCATAATGACTGTCATTGTTACAACAATTATAATTAATGTTGAGCATGAGTCTATTAAAGAATCACATTTATTGGTTCCATATAGTTTGTGCTGCAATCCCCAACTGGCTGCTGCAGATAGAACCATAAATCCCAAGAAATGGGACAAAGTCCCAGAACTCCCAAGCATATCGAAGCTACAAGGTATCGTGTAGAATTTTTTTTGAAGCCAGCCACATCTTGTTTTCTGAATTTCATATATCGATGTAACACCATAGCACTAACGACAGAAATATTAACTAGACTAGACGACAAATGTGACAGAAACATCGACAGACGAATAGCATGCATCTTTGGATTAAATGCTGTACCATTCCATTGGGATACCTAGAGTAAGGTCGAAACTTTGTAAAGCCAAGATGAAATGCGCTGAGTAGTTGTTAGGATAAAGCAATTATGTGCAGTAAAATACGGAAAATTCAAAATTCTTACCTAAGACAACACCAATGCTGCTTATCCAAATAACAGCCTTAATGAAAGGCGTGGATGGTCAACTTTCTTGTCGAAGATATTTGTAAAAGAGCACTAGCCCAGTCAAAGACAAAACCAACAGTGTAGGATAGATGTACAACAATGATATCCTGATGGTTTGGTTTAGTACTATTGTAGCACTATTGTTAATGTACACCATTTCTGTTGAATTCAATGTTTGGTTTGTTGGCTTAGTGAATATTGTTGAGTTACATGCTTGGTTTGTTGAGTATTTATTTATTCATTTATTTCTTTGTTTAAAGTTGAATATGTAACATGGTAGCAGCTAGGCTAATAAAATTCTACTCATTATATACAAAATATAGCTAAATAGATGGTCGTGTAAAAGATCTTCTTTAGGTATAGTCCACGACTTTCGCCTCGAACTCGCCAGACATTGTCAGCTTTATTTCGTTGGTATGTGAGCATTGTTGAATTCGATGTTTGGTTTGTTGAGTATGTCGCCATATCAGGAATGAGATTGTGAGATCGTTTTAAAACAAATTTTGATGATGTTCAACAAGATGATTTTGTGATTTTTTGGTATGGAGTGCTAGTCTGATGCTTTGTTTCTTCTCTCGAATTTTTTCGGTGAAATTACTAGTGAATTTTTTTTTTTACTAGTTCTACAGGCTGTAACAACCAACCAACAATCAACTATTTCAATGTTTGGTATTTTTACTTCTATCTTTCATCATATTTAATGGTTCCATCTGGTTTTTAAGCCTTTCTTGTTTTTATTGGAAAGTGACTTTTCTTACTTCTTACTTAACTTGCCAATTTGGCCAAGGAATATGTTTAAAATATACTCATCGCATTGTTCTATAACCATTTGTCTCTTCAACAGAGCTTTTTCCTATTGTACATTATTATTCTAATTTCTTTTCAGAACAACGAAATCCATTTTTGCATTTTTTGTTCTTTTTTGTAAAAGTTAAGTTGTCAATAGAAGTGAAATAAACCAGCCGAGGCTGGAAGGTCAGCCAATATAGGTTAGTTGGATAGCTTCAAAAGTAGCTTTGTTATAAATTAGCTGTGATGGAGCTATTGGGGTAGACTGATGAAAACGTAAATAATGATCCACAAAATAAAAATCCTTGCAAGGAAGTTAAATGCAAGCCATATAAATGACAAAAATCACAAAAAATTGATACACTTTTCAACTTTTATTAAGCATAAAATTATATGTATATTTTCTTAAAAATAAGCATACATGATATATCATCAAGCTGGAAAAGAATTAAGCTTCAAAAACAAGAATGTGAGAGAAAAAATCAACGATGGTCTGTAAATCAAGCATGAAAAAGCTAAAAGGTGTCATCTTATTCACCTATAACTCCAGAGAACCAGTTTTACTTAATGTTTTTATCACCCTCGACTCCAGGCCTTATCTGACCAAATGACGCTATTGACACTTTTGATGGACGCGTGGCTGGATATAAGATATGGATATAAATGATTTCCTATATTTACACGGTCACCGGACCCACTCTACTGCGCGAATCATTTGGGCCCTGGAGTCGAGGGTGGTTTTTTATAAGCAATGAAAAATTCAAAATAAGGATTACACCGAGATTCTAATAAGGCTGAATTAGTGCTTCTAATACGCTTCTAATATTCAATATTTAGTGAAATACAGGCACCGGTACAGACATAAAATAGACATACCAGCCTAAATACTGTTTTAAAACATTTTTAAAGGCTCGGTATAATGCTTAGCATATGCTTGATATTTTCCCTAATCTGAGCCTAATGCTTTTAAGTGCAATACTTAAAATACTTAAAAATACTATCCTAATTATCTCGAAGTTAGGTCCAGAACAACAAACGTAAGAGTCCATGGCGGAATTGCAGTAAAAAACGCAAGTATAGAGAAACAATATTTTTGTCGATAATTTGATGAAGAATACTTCAGTCTTTCTCAAACTTACATAGGAGCTGCACTTTAATATACTTGATAAATTTCCATTTCGCTTTATCATAATTATCGTAATTATCTCCAAGTTCAGGAACAAATGTAAGTTTCCTCCATCAAATCACACTGAAAAACGCAAGTCTAGAAAACATTATTTTTGTCAATAATTTGATGAAGAATACTTCAGTCTTTCTCAAATTTACATAGGAGCTGCACTTTAATCATAGTATAAAAGAAAGCCGCAGCTGGAATGTTGACGGTATTGTTTTTGCCAGCTAATTGATGTTCTATCTGTGTCTTCGCATGTTATAAGAACTACAATGTAGTAGGGGCTGTAGTAGACGTAATTTTTGGACATGTGGCCTAAATTGTCTTTGTAAGCACTCTTTGAAAAAAACAACCTTTGAACGACGATTGTAGTTGTAAATCTAAAGCTAATTGTGTGAAATTTCCCGAGTATGATCTTGAAACATTCCCTTACTTATTCCAGAAATAGTTTTACCAAAATATGATGAAGGCATTGAAATGGGAGGGGGCATCCGAGATAACGGGATCACGGGATTTGGCATAGAAAGTGAAGTAAGAAAAGTTTCTTTCCGCGAATGTTTCTTCTCTTAAATTAGCTAAGTCGGAAATTGTCACGATAACATTTGCTAAGTTGGAAATTGTTGAGATAACAATTGTTAAGTTGGAAATTGTTGAGATAAAGCGTATTATCTCAGTTAGATACCTCAGTTAGGACCTGCTTATCTTGACAAAAAAAATTGTTAACTTTTTTTTTCGAAAAACAAATGACACACTTTCAAATAGCGGGTAGAAGCCACCTTAAAAAATCAGATCAAAATTCTACGGGAGAAAATCCTTAAATATTTATGAAAGATATATTGTAATTTCTACATGAGTTTCGGAATTTTAAAGAAATCAATTATTAATGAAGTGTCAGAGGAAGAATCAAATCGGATTGACTTCTTTATACAACTATTATATTTATCCATGGAATATCTAACATAATATTTTCAATGATTTCTGTGTCAATTGAATATCATCGATTGGTAAATTTGTATCATATAACAATTTGTAGCGAACACTTCCTGATTTACTCTTGATTTGTTTTGCTATGTCAATAAATCAATGATTTCCTTGTCCATCGATTACAACAAAATATTCACCAACGATGTCGGATATTGTAAGCCAATCAACGTTGCAGATACCATTATCTACAGCAACATAATATGGATAAGATTTTTAGATGTATAAAATTCCAACAGTTTTTTTGGATATGTATAACCGCGAGACTTGCCAGCAGCAAGGAGATTCGGTTCACAGGCTGTTAGCCCTGTCATCATTGGCAAGTACTGAGAACATTCAAAATGTAACAAGATGTTTATGTCCAACAGGAGGACGAGTTAAACTCGTAGGTTGGTCATGTGGATCCAAACATTGTCAATCAGTAATGACTCAATCTACAGTTATCCCTTCAAAACCTAGAAATAGTAAAAACAAAAGAAGCTTAAGTGGCACCTTAGGGCATACAAATTATCAAAAAAATTGTACTCGTTGTCGTCGCTTAACAAAGAATTGTTCTATAGACTGTCCACAACGTCAACCGTTCATACATTTCGAGGACGTTGGAAAGTACATGGAGACTTATAGAGATAGTCATAGTACATGTAAAGGATTGGATCTAAAAGCTGGATATATAAGAGAAAAAGAGACATTGTTATTTCCTATATCACGTGATGTCATTTCATCCAATCAACAACGAAATAATGGACAATCAAAAGACACTATCACTTTTGCTAACGAAACAAGGTACTACACTCATTACGAATCGCAATGCTACCAAAATCGTAAAATAAGGTGTATACATATGTGTCAAAGGGCCTCGAAGCGTGTGGTACTTATTTGGTTCCTCAAACAACTTGATGTCTCCCTGAGTTTAGAGCATCGCATTCCAGACTGCCATTCAACTATTGTAATCACCGACAAAACAGTCTCACAACGAAAGTTTTCAAAAAGGATACGCGCAGCCTTCCCCCTTAAACTTGACTTTCTAACTTAATTCAAGAATTAGGACTTTGATCACCCTCGAGTCCAGGCCTTATCTGACCAGCGAATGCTATTGACACTTTTGATGGACGCGTGGCTGGATATATAATGATATAAATGATTTCCTATATTTACACGGTCACCGGACCCACTCTACGGCGCGAATCATTTGGGTCCTGGAGTCGAGGGTGGGACTTTGATTAGGACTATTCTTTGCCACGGAAAGTCATGTGATATACTTTTCAGCCAATAAGATTTAATTATTGCGAGTTGAAAACAAACATTATGGTTTAACTCACTAAAAGATTTTGTTTACTGATTACACATAATTAATCTTTAGTAAGTGTTC
>JAUJPO010079029.1:0-10857 GCA_032270745.1 Tiaropsis multicirrata
ACAGATTGAACCGTGTAAATCAATTTACAAATCAAAACATAACAAAAATCTGTAGATCAGATTTACTTAGGAAAGTACAGGCGTCGCGGCTCGATATTTCAAGTGGTCGGGCCACATAATGTAGTGTCTAAGGAGAAGCCACCATGGTTGGTGTACTCTGAAAAAAGTGGTCGGGCCAGGGCCCGACCGGCCCCCTGGTGCCGCGGCGCCTGAAGTAATTAAAAAACAATTCAAAACTTCACGAATACGAGTAAGAGTGTTTTTTGTTTCTTTGTTATTTATATACTTTTGGCAAAAAAAATCATTAGGAATTTGTTCAGCTATGGGCATGAGTAGCCCTCTGAAATTCAATGGTATTAATGTTGAAATTTAAATTTAAGGAAAATAACAAAGCGTCTTACCACAAACAGCTGCCAAAATTTGCCTAAAACAGATAAGACAAATCAGCAAATGCCAAAAAATCCCAAAGCAAAGTAGTTTCTTCACAAAATTTTGCAACCGAGGACAAGGTCATAAATAATTGTTGGATAATCGAGAGCAAACAAAACTAGCCTATTCGCAAATTCCGATGTTTTTTTGTTTCAAAAAAGACTTTGTTCCTGGGATATTTATGGATATTTCGTGCTAAAAAAAAGATGCAATATTAATAAAATAGAAATTTTAAAACAAAATTTGGAAAAAACTACATTTATTTGATAATTAATTCTCTTTTTTTAGAAACTTTCGGTTTTAGAATTTTTACTGTCCAGCCTAGACAAGGAACAATACTAGTCTCGCTTGTTCAGTCAAAGATACAATAGATTTTAGAGCCAATGAAAAGAATTGATAAGTGAAAGCGAAACTTCCTATCCCCAGGCCTAGCCCTTTCACTTTTCTTTTCACTCGACGTGTCCGAGGTGCAGTTGAAATCGAAGGCGAAAGTTCTTTCGTTTTTAAACTTTGTACAATATGTCTACTGCCACTGCTACAACTACGATTATGGAAGAGGAGAAAAGCCCAGTTTTAGCAGCTAATTCTAGTCCAAATCTATTTCGATTGAGTTTACCTGAATGGTTGAAGGAGCAAGTTGACAGTGGCAAACACAAAGGTGTTTATTGGATTGATAGAAAGGAGAGGATCTTTCATGTTCCTTGGAAACATGCTTCACGAAATGGCTGGGAAGACGGTGATGTTTCACTTTTCAAAGCTTGGGCAATTTATACAAATCGCTATCGTGAAGGTGTTGATAAAGCAAGGCCAGCGCTCTGGAAAACAAACTTTCGATGTGCAATAAATTCTCATAGTTCAATTGTATTTTTGAAAGATCAAGGGCAAAGAAAAGGGGATAAAGCTCATCGTATTATGCAACTCGTTGAGGCTCCAAAAAAAGGACGTCGTCCCTTGAATAGCAGCGAAATTACCACTGACACAGATTCCCCCAGAAAACTTGTTCGACTAACTTATCCAAACTTTGGTCCACCTCCTCCAGATGGTGTTCCAATTGAAAGAGGGCGTTATAAGAAAGCTGCTGAAAAAGCTGCTGCAGCTAAGGCTAAAGCTCAAAAAAACATTTGTAACAGCTGTGCTTTCATTCGTATTCAAATGCAAGATGCTCTGAAAATCTACGAAGATTTGCACAATGAAGAGGAAGAAAATGTAGATTTTCAGTCTTTAAAAGAAATGTTTTCAGATTTGAATAACAGCAATGAACACTTGTGTCACAATGACAACCTGAAAGAATTAATGGAAAAAAATTTGATCGCCACAAAAGAAAACCCGGAAGAATTACCAAAGCCAAACCTTCAGGACCTTTACTTTATCGGGAAAGCTTTGCAATCTGCTGAAAGAAATGAAACATTGAAAGTTGCTATCAAAGTTGAATCTACAGAACAAATGGAAATTGTTGATTCGTCTTACGATACTGCTGAAAATGAAAGTGATATTATTCATATTGTTACAATGAGTGAGGAACAGTTGTCTGAAAAAACAAAAGAAACTGAAGAATCAGAGAAGGACGATTCGTTCTTTGACGGTAAGGAACAGGAGGATGAAGTGGAAGTACAAGATGCTGCGGCAATAGAGATTATTATTGACCAGGATCCTGAGGACGAAGAAGATTTGATAACTCCGCGAAATTAAAAACTTTTATCTTGAGATATATCCTTAGATTTAAACCATATTATATATATCCTGAAGGTATCATGTTTTATACCTACTTAACCGGTTTCTTTTAAGAATAATGTTCCTTTTTGCACTGACTCTTTTTTTAAATAATGCAATTAATAGTAAAAATCTTCCCTTGAAGGATATTTTCTGGTGTCTTGAAATTAAGCTGTGGTTATTTGTCAATTTTGAATGTTTACAATGATAATAACACCGTTGAAAAATGGGGTTATCAAAAGTTGTAAAGCAGATAATTTTGTTTTTGTATCTTTACTAAATTGAATGTTTGTTTGTATAGCTTTTTTGAATAAAAAGATTAACGTCAATGACCTTTTATCAGTCAGTTTTTTGTCATCTAATGTCTAATAAAACAAAGCTTCAAAATGCTTTGAAAGTAGGTTTAGTTTGAGACTGCTCAAGTTTTCTGTAGTAAAGTCTCTTAAAGTCTCTTTTATTCAAGCAATTTATAGAGACTTTTGTACTAAAGAACGACATGGTCTCAAATTTGAAGATGAATTATGAATAGGTTCTTTCAAAATTGTCTGAACATGAATTTCTTTTGTCTCTGTAGATCTGTAGTCCTTCATGTTGTTAGATTTTTAGATTTTATAATTTCAATGTTTAAAATTTTCAAGTGTTTAAAATGTTTTTTTTAGTATATTGTGTAAATTATGAAAGAGAAAGGTTATGCTAATATGTTTGTTGAAAAATGTATAATTGTCAAATTTAAAAATCCTGATTTCTAAGCGTCTTCTTCATAAAGATAAGGCAGACTTGTGATAAAGCTGAAATGGGCTCTTCCAGAAAAATTTCGATTTTCCACCCCTTGGACACAGGCTTCACCCCTGGACAAGCATCGAATTGACCCCCTGGACACAAAAATTTACCCTTGGGCATTTCAAATTGACCCTATGGACATAGCAATTTTTTAGGATTTTTTCGATACCCCTGGACAATATATCTTCCACCCCCCATGAAAATTCTTTTACTGGAAGAGCCCAATGCATGTCCCTTTTCATAGCATAGTACTTTTTATTGGGAGGGGCAAAATTTATTATGACAAATTTTTTATGATGTTTTTTTATTTATAACATCCCTCGCTACATCATTTTTTTACATTGTTAATAATAAAATAAAACTTTATTAATAATCCGAAAAACAAATTGTTGATTCTATACCAGTTTTTACTGCTTGATATTATTTCTTTTTGAACTTTTGAAATAATGTTATACTACATTATAGACGGCAGGTTTGATTTGGTTCCTGAAGTGTGAAGAAATATTTTGTACAACCTAGGGAACTTCTTATGGGGTACTCAAAAAAAAAACATTTTATTATGGCAATGAAAGTGACGTTAAGCTAAAACAACTCATAAAGATAACAGCCAGGCCGAGATAAATTCTTTAATAAGATCCTGATCTTTTCAGCACTTATATTCTTGGTTCTAAGATTAAGATTTTAAAATGTGCATGATTTTTTTCTTCAAATGTAGCTGTAGCAAAAAAACTGTTTTCGACTCTTGATCTAAAAAATACCTAAAGAATCGATTGCACATGCCAATGTACCATTTCAAAATCCTTTCAATAATAAGTAGAATTATACTGCGATGGTAACATTTTCCATCTATGATATGCAGTCGTTGTTTTGAAGTCGTGTCACGTTTTCTATATATCATGAATTTCACAATCACACTAGAATTAGAATTAATAAGGTCCTTGGGAACTTTATTTCGGCTAAATTTGAAAAATATTTTGAATTTCTCAACTTACCTTATTTTTAGTTCTTTGATTTCTTTTGAGCTTTATTGTCAATCTACTTCCTTAAATCATTTTATAATTAGTATAGTTTCTAAAGAAAACAAGATGAAGAAATTTATAAGTATTTAAAAGTTTGTTAATGCCCGTATGAGTATGAAGTTGAAATGACATCAATCAGAAGACCGCATGTGTACGAATCACAGGGGGGCATCACACGAACATTTGAGTGAATACTAGATGGATCAGATCAATCAACTCAGTGGACGACAAACAACCGAGAGGTAACATTTGCAACAAAAGATTAAGGATAAAATTAAGAATTAAAGTCATAATTATTTGTCAAGTTTCCCAGCATGAAAAACGTTTACGTTAACTAAAATACTAAATTTTACATCCGCAATGGAGGAGAGTGCACTAATTTCTTATTTCTACAGGCTAGTTTGTGTAGCAAGGTAGACATAGATATCCCTCTTGTTCTAAAAAGAAAGCTTATTTTTTAGGATCTTGAAAATATTTTTTCCTTTACAAGTAAAACTCTCCAATAAAATTGGTTTAAATATTTCTAATGTAAAATCTCTAAAATGGTCTATTCGATATATATTGATTAAACTATGCGACTTCTATAAATAAATTAATGTGTAATATAAAACGTCATAAAAATCCTGCTTAAATAGTACAATAAAAATAACTTTAAAAAACACCATTTAGCTTTGATGTTGTTGAAGATGTTTGACAGCAGGTAGAATCCCCTCTAACTCACTCACACCTAGAAGAAAGGAGAGCGTCAATCTTACATAGCAGAGGGGGCACCAGATAAGTAAAGACCTGAGGAGCAACATGTTTGGACCAAGAAGGGAGAAATAAATTGAAATTTGGAGTGCCTAGATTCCTAAAAATCAGAATCAAAAATTAATTGCTATTGTTAGTGGCCTGATACAGAGATATTTTGCTGAGCTAAAAAACAAAATTGTGGTATACTATAATAATTCATATGCCAAATTGAGACCATGTCGTTCTTTAGTACAAAAGTCTCTAAATATTGCTTGAATAAAAGAGACTAATTTTATCTCGATGCTTCGTTCTCCAAACTCGTTTAAGAGACTTACTACGGAAAACTTCAATGGGCTCAATTTGGCAGCTCCATACCCTCATACTGCGCTTACACTCACCTAACATATCTTTGAGATCTTCAACCAGTTTATGAAAAGCTTCATAGAACTGATCATACTCTTCAACTTCATTCATCATCCTAACAAAAAACAAATTAATTTCTTTATCTCAACAGAATTAAAATGCAATTTCGAGCTTACTCCAGGAAATGTACCAATCACGGTCGAAAGGTCCGTGGACTTTTATAAATGTGCTCCTCCCTTTAAAGTTAAAAATGTAAATAAGGTCATCTATTGCTACCATATGCCGAGCAGACCAAAGCATTGAGTGGGGCTAGGAGGGTTAAATTGCAAAGCAAAGTGAGGTTAGATTCGGCAATAAAAAATGATTCAGAAAAAATAATGAAAAGTAAAGTACTTTAAATTTTCAAAGTCATATACAGTGAATAAATCTTCCAATCACAGTGCGGTAGGAAGGTTTTCATTTATTTTTTTGTTTTTTTTGCGATTTTGAAAATTTAAACCTCTACATAAACCTAAAAATACATTAAAAATAGCTTAAGAGTTGTGATATTATTGTTAAATTCAGTTTTTTCAGAAAACTACCTTTGAAAAAATTATTTTAAAGATGATTTAAATCAAAATAAATATTTAACCGCAATAAATTAAATGGTGCGTTTCAATGAACTCGCATTAAACACTTGCTTTTCATTAGATGACTGGCAATATTTATAGATTTTAGAAATTTAGGAGAACTTGTCAAATTTTAGTAGGTTTTTAGGAATTTTGGTCCATTTTAGGAATTTTAGTAGGTGTACGAGGCCTGGAGGGTATCATTTATGGGTTATTTTCTGCTATTTAAAAAAATCTACAACCCGTGATGTCCGTGATTTCAGCACTGTTATGGTGCTACGGTTATATGATTTTAGCATAGGTATGAACGAATTGAATTAAAACAAAATCAGATAGAAATATTTAATACTAAATTTACTGAGGATAATATGATTCGATCTAATTAAGTGAAACCTGTCTTTTCTGTTGATTGCAAGAAAACAAATTAGAAAAGAAAAAACCTGTCAATTTTTTGAGTTCGTAGATGCTTCTTTAACTTTGTTACTTTCCCAACAGCATTGACAATATCATTGATACCATTTGCTTTTTCTAAGAATATTAGCAAGAAAATATAGTTTAATCTTAATTCTGGGGGAGGAGGTGGACGTATTCAGAGTGGAAGTACACAGAGTGGCCGAACCTTTTAAGCGAAAAATTATTTTTCCTAAAAATGTGCCTTTACCCCCTGGAAAAATTGGTAAAGTCCGAAAGAGCCTATGGTATAAAAGGAAGACCTCAATTTAAGAACTCCTGGAAATTTTCCAAATACTTTCCATAACCCCTTGAAAATTTCCATTCCATTAAAATACCCCCCTGGAAAGGTTCGTCCACCCCTATGTAAGGATATAAAATGTCTATTCAAGTGAGAGAGAAGGAGGATAAAAATTGCCAGTAAAATACAAGTATCAAGAGAATTTCCCCATACGCCATAGTGAGATAATTAATTGGGCTTTTCCAGAATTCTTTTTCAAGAGTTACCCCTCGGATTTCCAATTAAAAAAACGCATAACCCCTTGGATTTAAAGAACAACATTCACTACCCATCGGAAATGCACCACATTATATGAGCTACCACATCCTCAACAACGGATGTGCAATTTATTTCTGAATAAGCCTAAGACGTACTCAAATGTAACATGTGATGAATTGTGTTTAAAGCGTTTGAAACTTCATAATAACGAACATAAAGATCGTAGATACGCGTATAAACAGCACTTTCTTTCTTGACATCGAACAACTTCATGAAATGAAGGATAACAAATCTCATTTGATCGTATGTCAGGGAATCGCCAGACGTTTCAATGTTAGTCAATGCGGTTCCTGTTTTGAATTTAAAGCAATTGAAAAGTGAAAGCAATTTGTTGTCATAAATTTGAATTTTCCACATAGTCTAAAAGTTAATTTCAGATTCACAAATATTAGGACATCTCAAACTTGCAAAAAAAAAATACTCAGGACCGCAGAAAGAAGCTGTGAACAAATACAATAAATTGATAATAATAACAATGATATATACAGGATATACCCCGTACGATTCGGCGGCACTTCGCCGTGCCGTGACTACGCCGTGCCGTGACTACGCCGTGCCGTGACTTCGCCGTGCCGTGACTACAAAGTACAACAAGCAAGGCTGCGTTACGACCATTGTATTATTATAGTAAAAGATTCGTGTTCTCTTTATTTAAATGAAAAATACCAACCCCTAAGAATAACAGCCCTTATTCGACCTGATTGTTGGGAGCCTCTTTTTGCTTGAAAAACAAGCCAATTAAGGTGTATTTAAGTTTTAAAGACCACATTAAAATAGAGCAAAACTTTATTATTTGTGTATAATCTTTTTTTGTAAGTTATATATTAATTTAGTTTCTTAGTAAGGGTGGAAGTAACAGATGATGAAGAGAATATCTTTGCTACTACCAAGGTTCTATTTATATGGAGACATCCAAACAACGATCCGTGCCTGCTGGGAGCGGGTTAAGTGGGAATCATTTTTATCCCACGTTTAAGTTGCATTTAGTGATGTAATATGTATCATTATGTAACATAGGTCATCTTTATTATAACACTCGTTTGTCTGGAGCCTTTCAGGTTTTGTTTTCGCTGTTTGTATTTTAGAAAAGAAACGAATCTAACATTGCCTTTTGAAAAAAGGGTTGCGAATGAATAATGTTCATATTTCATAATTTCATTCACGTTGTTTTGAGAAAAATAGAACTGTCCTACTTGGTCAATCTGATTTGGAATTTTTGATTAAATTCTCACAAGAAAATAAAAAAAGTTTCATAATTAAATTATTTTTTCGTCATTCTTCCTCGAACTTCGTATCGAAATTTATTTGTTGAAATACACTTCATAAAACAAAGTAGAAAATGATAATAATCAAACCTTGAATTTTTAAATCCTGTCTTATATTTTGGATTAATTTCACAATTTCTTGGGACGTGGTCTCCAACATTAAAGAGGGAGTCTTTCCAGTGGCAGCTGTCCAATGGATGTTGAAATGTTGTTGAAATTCTTCGCGGAGTGAATGTAACAAACCATAGATGTCCTAATGATGAAGTAGAGTTCAAATGAAAATATATAGACTAGTTTTAATCACATAAAAAATGCTATTAGACTAGTAAACTAGTCGGTTAGAAAACCATAAAACATGGTATAATCATGGAAACTTACAATCGGGAAAATGTGCACGGTAAAAAATTTGCGCACACGTGTGCAGAAGGAGAAATTTGACCACTACGTTTTCAATCGTTTTATAGCGTAAATTTCATTTTGATTTCTCGTGTTTAAGGGCTCATTAAACAACTAGTTTACTAGTGCTATGGGTCTTGAGATGTAATTTTTTTGAGAATGTCTCAGCTGTGGTAATGCCGGTAGCTGCCGGACTGCGAACAGCGTAATTTCCTCTAATTAGCAATGTCCTCTATAATTAATGTTAAAATTTAGGCTTTCACAGGTAAAAATAACCTTGCTAAAAATATCAAGTAGCTTTTGTGCAGCATCGGTTAAACTTTTTTATGGGCCAACGGGCAGCTACAGAAATATCGGATTGACATTGGAAGTTTCTATCTTTGGGTTTTATGCTTTTATTTTGCTATTTAAAACACCTTTTGGGATCTGAATGAAATTATACCGTTAATTTAGACTGTTCAGTTTTCCATTCCAAAACTTTTTTTAACAACTCCATTCGATTGTCCAAGATTTCATTATAGGTCATTCGATTGTCTCCTGTCACAACTTCGTTCAACTTCTCTAAAAACTGATATAAAAATATAAGCACGTAAAACCGGCCTCCGATCATCGCACGCATGCGCAGCGCTCGACTTTTTATGTGGTTGCAAATTCCTTTGAAAAGATTACGTCATCAGAAAAAAGTGCCACGCTCACGAAAAAGAAGTTTGCAACTTTTTTCGAAGTTGCGCCACTTGTAACGTTATATTTAACCAACCGAATGGGTTCACTTAATTCTAAGCCAATGGTGGTCTAGTATTAAGTGATTTTATTAACAAAGGTGAATGCTGCGCTGTAATGAGTGGAGACCGGCATATAACGACACCCTATCACTCAGTATCCTGAGGAAATAAACCACAAATAAACCAAACACGGCTATAAGAAAACCTTAAAAGTCCGCTCCCCTTACTTGAACTAAAAAGGGGATTGAATCAAATTATAGAGTGCATGAACATCATTCAGCTGAACTAAAAGCTTTCAAATGGGTACCGTTTAATACTAAATATATAAGAATTGTTTTGCTCCCATCCCTTGTTTGGAAGCAGTAGGGCTGGCCACTATCGACATACACTTACCTTAAAGACTTCAGAGTGCAAACCATCTTTCTCTGATGCAGTTTGACCAGAAGACTGGGTTCTAACACCATCGTTATATCGCGGAGAAATTCTATACGTAGGACAATCGTCAGTCGAGTCTTGCGTTTTCTTCTTATTCTGTATTTTTAAAGCATTCGCTAACTGCTGGTTTTCTGATTGTAAGACGTGGATTTGTGATTTCAAAGAGGCACATTTCTTTTTATATTTCTGAAAGGCGAAATTGTAAGAACAAGTGTCAGTGCCAAGTAATCTTAAATTAACCATTGAAATTATTATGCCTCCAAGCCAAGGGAGGAACATTTTTTCGCTGTCAAAAAGGGATTTCAAATGTTTGCTTAAACTAAAAAAATAAGTGGTTAATTTGCAAAATTGTGTGAAAAATGAATCTATATATTTATTTCAAATGTTTCGGACTCATCAGAGCTAGGATTCGTTTCATTTTAAATTTTTAATGAGAGACATAAGAGCGAAACATTTGACATTAATATATTCATGAAATGAACAAAAAGTAAGCTTCTGATGTTATGAACAAATAGTTTACACCAAATGTACCGGTTGTCCCATAAAAAGGTTTTGTAAAATAACTTTTTAAACTCAGTTCAGTATTTACTAAGTTATGAATTAGCTTTTAAAGTAAAAAATCATTTTTATAAAAGTGCAAAAAAACATCAATGATACCCGATCAAATATGATCAAATTATAGATTTTTTAGTATTATTACAAACTTTGCCACTAATTGTCAAATTTATGAAACACCAAAACCTTTTTGTGATACAACCAGGTATGTAAGAATTGTTACCTTAGCAGCAGTTGCATCGTTTAAATAAATGCCGTCAAGGAGCATTTCAAGGGCAACCGCAGTATCTTCGCTTCTCTTCGAGCGTTGTGTTTCTCTTTGGCTGTGGTGGTGATTTTCTTCACGCTGTGGCTGTAGTTGCGCAGGTTGTCTTAAGAGATCGTTTGGGATGGGTTTCTTGTCTGTCGTTTGGTTTTCAGAGGGGAATTTGGACTTTGTTGGTACTGTGTTTTTGGAAATGTCAAATGTATCCATGGATTTTCTACACAAAACAATGATTTTGTAAAAAGAGTTCAAATAATCTTTATTTAAATGCAATTAGATTTTATCATCAGAGAAATCCTAATTCCAGTCATTAATATTTCTGGAGATTTTCATATAAACTTGAGCGTGTAGGGGTTTTTATCAAACTATTACCTACTTCTATATAGAGGTCGTATGTCTTTTACAGTAACAAGATGCGGTTAAAATTAAGGTACACAATTTTTTTTAATTTAATATTTTGACAGGATAACGCAGACAGTTACAAATAACTGGTATTATTGTCAACTTGAAAAAATATAAGCAATTTGATTGGCTAAGAGAGAAGCCATAAATCCGATATTTCATATTTT
>JAUJPO010079040.1:0-10854 GCA_032270745.1 Tiaropsis multicirrata
CCTAGAAACTAGGGACTTTACGAAATCAAGACGGAAACGCTACGAGGACGGCAAAATTAAACAAAAACCGGTATTCCAGGTAGAAAACAATTCTATTGCACAAAGTGTCCCATGATTTTCATGCCTTCACGCATCGAAAATATTCGATTTTAACGCATCACGCAAGCAACTCGAATTCACGCATTCACGCAAAAGAAATTCGAAATTCACGCATTCACGCAACGAAAAAAGCCCATTCATGCAATCACGCAAACCGCTGGGGGGGCTCATTTAGATTAAGTAATGTTTTCGGTAATCTTGAAATGATAAGAAATTTCCAATCTTGTTTAGGAACAACGTTTAGACAGATCAAAATGTGTTTGGTGGGACTTCAATAACAGGTAAAGCATAAAGCAACATTTTTCAAGGTAGCACACAACCTTGTATGTGACAAATTATATAAATACAAAACTGATATAAGAACAGTGGGATGCAAGAAGCTCAAAATGATTCTGTTGGCAAACAGTTTAATTGTCGACATCCTATATATCTGCACCAGCAAAAATCTTTGAATTAAAATTTTTGAAATAGACTCAAAGTTTACACCATTGTTAATTCTGGACCAAAGTCAATTTAAAGACAATTTAAAATCTTGCTCAAATTTTTTATTCTTTGCATCTAAATACAATGCCAGCTATCCAGACGGTTGCGAATATGGTATATTTTTCACACTTTCAAGCTGGTTAAGGTTAATCACCCCAAAATGCATTTCGGTTCAATCGGGCTCCGTTTTAATAACGGGGTTGCAACAAATCAGGTTTATGACCTTTGAACAGGAAACTTCAACAGGGGTCAATGCTTTTTTTCTGAAAAAGTCTAATACGTGTGAGCAAAACCTGCAAAATCTTTAAATCACGGTGAATAAAAATATACTTCATTGCATGATTTTTAACGCAGTGCATCATCTTTTTCCATAATTTCTCGATAAGAACTCTTTATTATAATTTTAAATTTCAGTGGAGGTAGCTGGTCTACTGAAGGCTGTCAAGTTGTTAATAGCAACCGAACAATGACAATCTGTCAATGCAACCACCTGACGCACTTCGCTGTACTCAGCAACACTAAAGAACAAAGGGTGTGTCATCTAATATATTCTCAATTTGAAATGAACCCAGTTATTTCTAATTAGGGAAACAATTGAGACAGCCACAATTCAGAGAACATTTGTTAGTCTTTCTGAAAGTCATTAGCGAGGTTAAGTATCCGAGATAAATCACGACGACGACGAACGGGTATTTACAGCCTGTGTTCTAGAGCAAAGGACTTATTTATTCGCAGGTCAAGTCTACCTTGCTACATGGACTAGCATGTAGAAATGTGCACAATCTAGAGCATAGGCTGTGATGAACCGTTTCGTCGCTGTGTTAAGTTACTAATTACTCCAAGATAGTCAAAAATAAGCCCTAATCTCTATGAGATCAAAACCATAATCGACCGTCCACCGCTAAATTCTAAATTTTATCTTGATTAACCCTTGCGCCACATTACATTTCCTGTCTTTTCAGATTTCAGCTGAAGAAGAAATTAAAGAACACACAATGGCCATTATGTGGCTTGGTATACCATTAATGGTGGTCATTACCCTTGGTGTTCTCTACACCTGCTTCTCCTGGTAAGTTTTCTACTTCACCTCATCGACATTCACTATGTTTTGCACAAACCATACAACCCATAATTAACAACCAATACTAACATTGAGAGACTTATATTTATATCATCATGTTTACTTTTTAGGTCAAAATCACCAAAGAAAAGTCAAGTAGGTTAGCTGGCTATCGATTTATTTATTTCACTGATCTCGTACATATAGTATGCAATCAAACAAAGAGTTGTTATTTCATTTCGTACATATAGTTTGCAATCAAACAAAGAGTTGTTATTTCATTTCGGCTTTATAAGGAGTCATCCCTAAAACTTTTGATTTTAATTCCAGCCATGTTACACAACCCAAACACTCAAGTACAGTGATACATAAGCTATAACCTTTCAAAATATGTTTTTACACGAATATTATTTTACATCCAGGCAAATAAAAATGATTTATGTCTTCACCTACAGTGATCCTGGATAAAAAGCCTGTTTTACCCAAAGATGATGTCTTTACCACGCATGAGGTCAGCCAGCGATATCGTGGTTCACCAAAGAAAAACCTTTACGCTGTCAATCGTCATCGCATTTACAACCATATCTGCTGGAAAAATCCAGATGGTCATACTGCAAAGACTTCTCCCAAGCCTGCCGAAAATTCAATGAGGAGAAATATTTATGCTGCAAACAACCAAGTTAGCCATAACACTCCAAGTCCATCAGATTTGGAATGGGAACATGCTTGGGATTGCTTGACCAACTCAGAATTCGATACCAGAAACACTAAAAGACTGCACGAGGAGTTTAAAAGGCAACTACTGAAGAACAAGATAATTCGTCAACAACGTTACCTGAGACGAAAGAACTTATCCGAAAGTAGTTCATCCTCTTCAACTGATGCAATAAGTGAGACTTGTCATCAGGAGCACAACCTTGGTGGTGTATATGAAAGATATTTCAGGTGGAGAGCAGATGAGAAAAATGACTGGTCTAAAGAACGAATAAATTACAAAGTAATCAAGGAAGAGAAACGAAACTCGGTAAGATTTTTTTAACCCAGTGTTGTCAAATTTGTCATATTCTCAATTCTAGTTTCTTGTCGCGATTAAGGTCAATATCACTCACATTTCGCCTCCCATTCTCAAAGAGAAAACATAGGTATAGACCAGTGTTTACTTCTCATAAATCCTGTTTATTTGGAACTGCGTTGTCTAATCTTATTTTTTTCTACTCTAGACCATGGTTCCAGATCAGGTCCAAATTAAAGCAACACACGAACAAAATCAGCAACTTTCTCCTAATCACCACCAACCAATAAAAACCATTGATAAAGGGAGCCACCATCCAAACTTTTCTCCGGATGCTATAAGTTCACCACATTCGGTCAACGAATTTCCAGTCGGTCAAACCCCTGTTAATCTCTACATCGGTCAGAACCTTACCAATTCAAAGCGATACTTGCAAATCTCCTTCGATGCTTTAGACACGTGTACAGACTCTACTCTTGACTCGATTAATCAAATAGCTTCCGATATCGAGACAAACTACGATGACATATTGTTAAAAACACAGAAACGGCTCCGTTATCAACCCATGCATCACCAAAAAATGGCAGACGTCAGCATTTATATCGAAAGTGACAAAAGTACGGTACCGAGACCACAAGTACGTGTTAATTATGCAGAATCTTCAGAGGATACAGGTTATCAGACTTCACACTACGGCTATAGTAGTAACTCTGAGAATGATAGGTCAAATGAGCAAATAAAACCTAGCAAGTATTTTAGAGACCACATATTTACGAGATTAAGTTTTCAAGGTTTTCCATGCAACGAGTTTTGCTGTATGACTTATATAGAACAATTATTCGTTTCATCAGAGACGGACATACAATCTTTACCAGGGTGTCGGGTGGAGGTTATGGGTGTTTCTATATCAGATGCCTCTACGGATGAAGAAGTGGACCACAAAAAGAGGTTTTACAACTACAAACAAAGCAAAACAAAACGAAGCAAACTAACAAGCGTGCAACCTTTAACCACAATGAAACCATTACGAAAGCTGATGTTGGATAATACGACAGTTGCTGCTTCAGGATGTCGCGTAAAGCGTTACAACGCGAGGGAGAGTAAAGTATCTCCTACACAGAGTGCAAATCGCAATCAAACACGTCACATGAAGAGTTACATAGCCCTACGACAACAGTGCCGATTGAACGATGACTTATCTCCGTTATCAAAACACAAAGTACTTATACCAAACCTAAAATCACCGTTAGAAACTGCTGGTGCTATACGAAAATCTAAGCTCAAGCGTAAAAAAGCATTCAAAGTATTAAATGAAACTGATAACATTGGTAAAGCGAGACAACGTATTATGAGACGGGAGAATCAAGACAAGCGAACATTGCAAAGGATCGATATGTCTTCGGATTCATCTAGCACATCATCCGCTAATACATCTTGGGACTCACTTATTCAGGTATGCAGAGTCTCGATATCACCCTTATTTTTTGAAAAAAGAATATCCGAAAAAAGAATATCTTCAAAGCTGAAGAAGATGAATTTTGATTAAGAGGTTTTATCTGTTAAAATAACCCATCGGATCTGTGATAAGGGCTTTTATTTTTGCATACGTTGATTGAAAAAGCATCTAAAAACCTTTCTATTTTTCAGATATATCAACTGAGCGAAGAATCGTCTTTTGAAAGCCACGAAATCGAACTGGAATGTAACAGCAAGTTTGGAGATTGGTGATTATTGACGGAAATAAACGTTCAATCTTTATTTTACTATATCTAAAAGAACCTGCTAACTAAAAACTATCTGATTTTCGGGCCTATCAAAACAAAGTACATTAAGGTCGCGCATAGTTTAGTTATTCTTCGATTTTGTTTTGAATTTCGACCTCATTTAAGGGGGAGAGACACTGAACTTGACGAAAGACGGGGACCTACCACTCGGAGGTCGAAAAATGGACCCTGTCAGAGAAAATATTAGGAATTTGACGATTTTGGTACCCTGAATGGCGGTACATCCCTGTACCCGAGTTTTCCGATTTTTAAAAACAACCCTTCTCCTCATCAGATGATGCTTTAAACTTTACATATGTCTCCAATGTTTTGGAGAATATTTTTTGTATAAATTTGTACAGTTTATTCTTAACTAACATATATTTTTGACATTTTTTGTTTCGAAAGCAATATACTAAAGAAATGAAAATGTCTGTTTTGCTTTCCCACGACTTTTGTCTGATATTTTTTCGAATTTATGGAAAAACTTACTTCGTTAGGAGGAAAAAGTGACGGATTTTTCGGCTGAATGTCTATGAAAATTAACTTTCAAAATTCGCGAGAAATTCTGCAACTCAATTCAATTCACCATTTACGCATCACGCAATTAGCTAGACTTCTTATTATCATGGACGTAAGAATGACTGGACCCTTTTTGTTTCTTTGAACCACACCTGCGTTGCCGCTAAGTATGTATCGTTAAAAAAAACAATGAAATCAAACGAGATTTCACTTGGGATTAATTTGCTCAGAAATGCAAAACAACGCCAAAAGTGATATTTTTTAAAGATGATTCACTGTATGTATGAGAACAGAAACTGACACATTTTTCTCCGATATTCAATAAGTAGGAGTTCCGAAGAAAACCTAAAAGGTCTGAAGTGCAGTGTGTATACTTTCAATTTGTGAGCGACGATTTAGTCCGATTGCCGAGACCAAATTATGCTGAGGTTGCAAAAGAGACATGCCATAAGAATGCAATCACAGTTAAAACTACTTCTAATCTACTCGCAAGAGGAAGAGCGATTTTAAAGCTGTAACTTACAACCAACAAAGTGGTTAAGAAATTAAAATAAGCGCTGAGCAGGCGTTTTATCAAATTATCTTAATGAATGAGAAAGAAAAAAATGCTCTCCAATTTCAAAGAAATTCGTGAGACGAATAAGCAAATCCGTGTTCCGCAATTCTAAGTAAGGATGGTGCAATCAGATCACCATGGTAACTTTAAAAAGTTGAATTTCTCCCTTTC
This sequence comes from Tiaropsis multicirrata, assembly GCA_032270745.1. Classification (NCBI taxonomy): domain Eukaryota; kingdom Metazoa; phylum Cnidaria; class Hydrozoa; order Leptothecata; family Tiaropsidae; genus Tiaropsis; species Tiaropsis multicirrata. Next base: position 5,667 of record JAUJPO010079040.1, read on the forward strand.
GCGTCATATTTCACAGGTACGCTCAAGATTTATTCTTAAGAATATTTCAATTTTGCATTTGATTTGATAACTTAACTTACTTTCATAAATTGTTTTTGAGAAATTAGTGTGATGCACTAAAATAATCAGAAAGTGATATCGAATGTGAGAATTCTAAATAACAAATTGCTTCTCATATGATGTTTTAATTCTTACAAAAAAAAGTGCACAAATAAGCAAAACTTGACGTCACTAAGTGATCGAGATGGAGAACCACTAACTATGAACTTGTATATAGTGATGTTGATCTTTCATGAAAGCTTTACAATAAATCAACTTTCAAGGTCTCTTAGACCTAATAGTTGACACGCACGCATAGTATACAGATGATGTACGCATAGTATACAGATGATGTACGGAAGATAAATGGACAAAATAATACTAATGGGGTACATCAACGATCTTGATTCTTGATTGCTCCTTTTGCAAGAGTGGGGCTTCTTAGTTTCACGTAAAGTAACGTATGCGATCGGTCAGAGAAACTGATTGAATTCTTATCTTGCTCATTAACTTATCTTGGTACTGAAAAATATCTTATGCACAACGCGTTCTTTCTCATCTCATTCACTATTTCACTATACCTGTTTTTTTGTGTCGCTTTTTCTATATATTATGTTAATAATATCATAGTATATCATTTTTCTTTACTTTGGAGAAAGAACGTTCACCGCCCACGCTGCCCTGTCTAAAAGAAAGTGGAGACTCTCAGCTATCCAACGAGCTATACACTAACCCTTAGTTCCTCCTGGTCAGGAGATATTTGGGCGTTTGTGGTTTGTCTTGCTAGTTTTAACAAAATAATACCTAAAATATCTTGCACTTAAAGATTTAAAGATCAGAGGAGGGGGCATTTGAACATGTTTCTTTTGTTTATATTCTCGCCCATTTCGTTTTATTATTTACCTCAGAAGTTCCTATATTTTCATCACATTTTAGATTCAAACATTAAAAACATGGGCGTGCGGGAATTTTCAATCATGCTGGATTCAAACCGACAAGTCTTTTACCCTGGTGAAACCATCACAGGAAATGTCATTTTAGATTTGCAAGGACAAATGAATATGAAAGGAATCACTGTTGAATTCGAAGGTAAAAATAACTTTTGAATTTATAAAGAGATAAAATATAAACAAAGAGCCGTGGGCGATTTAAAAACAGTCCAAAATCTGAAACTTTTCAAGTCATTTTGCAGCTATTCGTATATTTTCAGTTTCAAGAGTTGATAGAGTAAATACGATAAATACAAATAGACAGATTGTTTTTAAGAATAAGTACGAGTTTCTTGTTGAGAAAATGACTTTTTTTCCCCATTCTATGCACCTTAGCAAGAAATAACCTCGAACTTATCCTAATCTACACTAGTGAAATCTCGAAGGCAAAGTTTGACGGTTCAAGTATTACTACCCTACCGTGTGTGGAGAAAAGGATACACCAAAGGCAACAACAAAGCTCCGTTTCGAAATGACTCCTTTTTATCCCAATGAACTGTTAAAATCACAATTGTTAATAAGCAGATATTCAATAGGCTAGCATTGGTTTTTTAGATTTATTAAACCGAGGTGGTATGATATTCAACGACGCGAAGCGGAGTTGAATATCACACCACCGAGGATTAATAAATCCAATAACCAATACTCATGCCTATTGGATATATATGATTTATTATATACCTTAACTTAAATTGAGGTTTTACCTATTTTTGGTCTCGAAATAATGTAAAACCATAAGAAAATGAATTGAAAACACAACTTCAACATTATTTTGAAAAAAATCGAAAAAAAGTTTTAGCGTTGAATAATAGGGGTATTTATTTGATAATTGTTATTATTATATACATGTAGGCTAAAATGGCCATTGAATAATTATCGATATCCCACCCCTATTATTCAACGCTAAAACTTTTTTTCGTTTTTTTTAATTTTTTTATTGTGTCGATTTCAGTTTGGGTCATTGTAGATTATTTGACGGATTGTTATCTGGTTCAGCGTTATTTTTACCTATTATTTATAGGATTTTGTAATGTTGAAGTTGTGTTTTCAATTCATTTTATCAATGGTTTTTACACTATTTTGAGACCCCCTATAGGTAAAACCTCAATCTAAGTCAATGTATATAATAAATCAAATATCCAATAGGCATAAGTATTGGTTATTGGATTTATTAAACCTCGATAACCAATGATAGCCTATTGAATATCTGCTTATTATAGTTTATCTGGGCCGTATAAACAATCTATCTATTTTTAGATATATCATATCAAAATCTATTTTCAGGTAAATCTTCTTGTCATTGGACCGAACAGACATGGGAGGGGACCGGCGAAGATCGACGACAAGTCACAAAACATATTGAAGGCAAAGAGAAATATTTCGAAAACAAGACCTGTTTGTTTGGTGTTATTTCTGGTGGACACACAAGAGTCCATCCACACGGCCACTTCAAATATCCCTTTGTCTTCAACATTCCTCAAAGCGTACCAAGTTCATTTGAAGGAAGTCATGGAAGAATCAGATTTGAACTAAAAGGTATTTGAATGCTTGCTTTTGGTTCAACAATGTCTGATCAGACTCATCATATTATATCAAGCTATTTAAAAAGTAACAGCCCTCACACTCGTCTTTTTTCTTGAAACTGCTCGGCTCCAGGTATCAATAAAATGTACAACTTTGTGTCAATTCTCCAAGCATCTACGCTTTCTGAACAAAAGAATTGCCTCTTTGAGTACATCATCTCGAGATCAACAAAAAATTATACAATTTATCATGTAGGTTATATTTTTAATATAATTTCCAGGTGCAAGACTTCCAAGTTACCACTAAATTATAAATATAGTTTAGTGTAGGCTTATCCTTTTTCAAATTCGTATTTTTTTTTTTTTTTGCAGCGGAAATCGACATTCCCGGAAAGCGAGATATCAAAACACGAAGACCAATCACAATCAATGAAATTGTGGATACGAACAGTCCAAACTATGGAGAAGCTCCGAGTGGACGTGTAACAAAAGAAGTTGGCTGTATCTGCTGGAAGGCTGGAAATTTAGACGTCGAAGGTCAGTATAGGACAGAGTTCCTGAATTGAGGGAGCAGAGGCTCGCTTAAATTTATTCAAATGTACAATACGAGTTTTTGGGGCGTGAATACGTGAATCAGGAAAGAAAATGCGCGTGAAAACGTGAATTCAAGGTTAGTCTGGGGACCTATCCATAAAAAGGTGTATGTTATATTTTATGGAACAACAATAACACAAAGAAGCTATCCAAACTTCACTCTTATCTTCAAATCTTCCAACTTTGCAATGACCCGTTAGTGATTACTTATATTTTTTATACTCAAGGCCATATTGATCGAAAGTGTTATTGTCCTGGTGAGTATGTGTTGGTCAATGCGCAAGTGCAAAACCAAACCACAAGAGATATGAAGGCGTTGAAGGCAAAACTTGTTCAAGATATCTTATATATTGCTGAAGGACATAAGCAAAAACGGGAAAGCAAAGTCATTGCAAGAATCGATGGTACGTAAAGAAATGTAAAGAAACACGCACCAGGGAAGATTCTGTAAAGTCATCTCTATACCGTCTTTACACACACATATGTCTTTGACTCCACTGAAAACTGCCCCACTGGTAAAATTGCTCAAAAAGGCCCCCCATTTTTCCGCCCCTCTCTCATCCCAGTAGAAAAACAAAGATTTACAAAGAGTCACCCTACTGAAAAGAGTGATGAAAGAACAACAGCTTTTAATGACCCCACTAGAAAATGCCCCCACCAGTAGGTTTCAAAGATCTGACTTTCACTCCATTGAGCTTTTGGTACCCAGTGGGGGGGGGGGGCACAAAGACAGGGGCGTTTTTATACTCTTTTTATACTCTCTATTTATTTTTTTACGTTTTACTATCTCTCTTCTGTTTCATCAAATCTTTTTCTAAAAAAAACAGGGGAATCACAAATATAAGAAAGTCTTAACCTTGATTCCAGAGCCCTGAAAGATTTTGTGAAACAGACAGTTGTGAAACAGACAGTTGTGAAACAGACAGTTGTGAAACAGACAGTTGTGAAACAGACAGTTGTGAAACACAAAAAAGGTGTTATAAACTTATGTCTATTATTTAGGCTCACAGATTCTGCAAGGCAAGAACGAAACATGGAGCAACAGGCCATTAGCCATTCCAGCATGTCCTCCATCAATCAGCAAATCATCCATTGTCAAAGTCTCCTATACAATGTTGGTGGAAGTTGATGTTCCATGGGGAATGGATCCTAAGATTCAAATGCCCATCATTCTTGGAACTGTACCATACAGAGGAACATATGGTCAAACTCAAGCATATGGCCTACCACAAGAACAAATGCCAATGCCTGAAAATAGTAAGTTAATCCGGTTATTTCAATAATGATAATTTACTGTCATAATTGATCCCCCCCCCCCACCCCCCAAATAAAAATTAAAGGTCAAGAAATTTCGTTTCTCTGTACTAAAAGCGCCTATAACTCGGATCAGTAAACACAAATCACAACGCCTTAGCCAACCAAAACGTTTCAACTGACCAACGGCTATTCCTTGTATCAATTTCGTTGCAAGTTTCTCACTTTCTTAAAAATGTTAAGCGGTCAAGAGTAATAACCTATCATATCGTAGATCTGTTTATCGCAGTACATGGTTGTGTTCAGCTCTGTAAAGCTCATTGTTAACTAAATGTTAGCTATTTCAAAACTTTCTTTTCCAATTGTTCTTACTTCTTTCAATACTTTTCTAGACTTTTCAAACACCCCACAAATGCCACCAGCACCTTCAAACATGCTCGGTTATCCAGACATGGCACCTCCTGCTTATGCAGCAGCTGTTGGGAGTAGTCGAGTCAATGTACATCAAGATGACAATAGTGAGTTGATGGGAAACTCGATGTACATTCCCGTTTACACCTTTGCTGCACCATATCAAGTATGTTCTTTAATAAAGTAAACTGTTTATTTTAGTACCTATGGCGTCATACATTTTGTTCGTTGTATACCTATATGAAGAACCTTTTAACATAGTCATATTTCTACCATATAATCTATGGGGGGAGTCACACTGTAAAATTATAGCATGCTTTATTTGGTTGTCATAGAAATAAACACTTTAAGCACAAAACTGTAATGTGGCCGATCTTT
>JAUJPO010079051.1:0-10854 GCA_032270745.1 Tiaropsis multicirrata
TTATTATTTTGCGGCAATGCGGATGGCTTCAAAGAAACAAGAGAAGTTGAACGTCCATTTAAATTCACAAGTCCGTGATTTAACCTACTCTGGCGGAAGACAGAAGTTCAGTGATACATATAAACACTAAACACTAAACATCATAGGAATATAAATCCGTCATGAAACTTTCGACAATAATATCTTCCAAGTCCATTTCCGTCCATTTCTCTAACTAACTTGCAACAGCAGGAAAGGCAAAAATTTATTTCAAAAAACGACACAGGATTAACTGACTGATGGAGTTGCAGTATATGGCTCAATGCCACGATTTAACAAAACTCCAGCACAATCTCAAGATTTACAAATTGATACAAACCATGTAGTAACACACGAAAAAATAATTGGAAATGCCATATAGGGGACAGGCGGACAGGCGTATTCTATGATACCGCGCAGACGAGACAGGATGATGAATTATGTAGTTGTGAACCTGTACCAATTTGAGACCACTCTAGTTTTCTGTAGTAAAGTCTCTTAAACAAGCTTGGAGAATGAAGCATCGAGACAAAAATTTGTCTCTTTTATTCAAGCGATTTTCGGAGACTTTTGTACTGAAGAACGAAGCTGAATTACATGGATTATAAACAGTGGTATCTTTGTTTTGAATCTGCAGTTGAATTACTGATGATGGAAGCATAATTAAAGTGCTAATTTATATTAATTACATGAGATCTTTCATGAAATCTGGCTTTTATAATTTCAATAATCAACGAACAACATTCCTACAAATTGAACGTTGAAGTAATAATTTGCAAACTGTTTATAAAATGTAATTGTTTTCTATTGCGGATGTTTTGCTTGCCAAAGTTTCGGAAATCCAAGACACGAAGAGAGAGAGAAAATGACTGATCTAAAAATAAATTCGTTTCAAAAGAGAAATTCTGGAAAGTTTTCAGTTTCTACTTTAAAATTTGATTGTCGACAAAGCGTGTTTTTTAAGTGGCCTTTACCGAACGAAACATAGCTAAGTACATGATAGATACCGAAATTTTCAATACCCACGTTATATGTATGCGTATGATATGCAAAATCACTTTTCTTTTCCCTTTTTCTAGTACATTCCCTTTTTTTAATAATAACAATGAAATCTTGGATGATAGCCTTGGCTGTCCCGATTTTATTTTTGCCGAATTTAGGCTCAAATTGTTTTTATTTTGTTCTTAATTTTTGCATTTCTCAGCCTCATTGTTCTTGTAAAAAAGGTGAAGTATAAGAAAGTATAAGTTTTCATAATTAGGCGGACACCATCAGGGAAGAAGGAAAAATGTCCGTTATTTGAAAGTGTCAGTTCTTCAGAATTTAAGAATTTAGCATTTTTAAAGGTGTCCTATCCTATACTTTGCTTCTTCACAAATTTATTAGACAGCTTATTGGTTGTAAATGTCCGTAAAATGTCCACGAGGAAAATTTATTAATTTTTTGATGTTGTTAAAAAAATAGCCTATTTTTATTGTTTTGTTGCAAAAACTAAGAACATTTTTTGGCTTAAATTCTGAAAAGGCTTCCTCCACTCACGATGCTCTTATAAAAAAAATGCTCTCTCAAATTTTTTGTGAAAAGTGAAGAAAGGGAAAAATCGAATGCATAATTGGGTATTTTATAGCCGCATAATGGTTTCTAATCACAATTTTATGATGTAATAAGCATTGTTATAATGATGTCCGAACTAATGCATGAAAATGACATACTTAAGACAACATAAAGCACGTTTTTGATCGAGATTGGGGTCATTTATTATCCCAAAATATTGAATTTTCGACTCGTTAGAGATTCTTTATATAGAGTATACGTCACGTGTTCTTGTATTAAAAGTTGTAGTAAATTGTAAATAATTGAAGGTCATTAAGAGGGAACTTGGTACAAAAAGTGAATCGGCAATTTTTTGACAACTGAAAAAATTAATTAGATTGATAATTTCTTCTAGTTGTCAAAAGATTGCCGAATCACTTTTGTACCATAGGTTTTTTTAATCATCTTCAATTATTCAATTAAATAAAAAAACGCAAATTTTAGCCTAGCAAATTTTTTTTTGGACTTTATTCAGTTTCGTCAGACTAAATTATTCGTCGGACAAAATTTTCGTCACTTTTTGTCCGACATTGTTTTTGTCCGATAAGGTAAACAATAGACTGTATTCTTGTAGTGTTGTCTTCAGTAAATTGTTGTGTACATAGTCCTCCTTACTTTATCATTCTAGTCGTCTAGAGGCTAGACTAGCTTATATATTTCCAGAAGAAAAAAAGGATGGACTGAAAACCCATTCATTACCTGCCTGCAGAAGGCTATACAGTCTATACAGACTTTTAAAAAGTGAAATTATGTAACCCCTATCTTATGCAACCTCGTCTCATTTTGCGGGTTAAAGGAGAAAACGCGATTTATCATTTTATTGCTTAGTGATCAATTTTCTCTAATGCTATATCACCAAGATCAAGCTAATGACCTCAATTTAACGCGTGTATTTCCTTTAAAAACAAACGAACAAACCAAAATGATGGCCGACCTTCCCAGGAGGAACTGAATCTTGTTTAAACGTCAGAACGATATTTGGACGTTAAAACAACGTTGTTTGCCTGCTGTGTTTCAAGCATAGTATTCAAACAAAAACGCCTGTTTCTGCGCCCCAGTGGATGTTAGGTCTGCGAATCCGAACTTTCTATAATACCCATTAGGGCTGGCTAAATAACAATGTCTTTTAAGTGAAATCATTTAAATTCATTGTTTTCAGTGGCGGATACGAAAGGTTCCTGAATATTTTGCCGGAGAGTGTTGCTTTTGCTCATATTTCTTAAATGGAAGTTAACATTCTCCGTCAAAAGATTTGAGTACCTTTTGTATACACCTCAGCTTTTCAGTGGAACCTTCAACAATGGATCGTGAAGGAGCACAGAAATAAGGGCGTGAACACTTATCCGTATCTCAACTTACGTGTTCAGTTTGACGAAAATCCGTCATGTTGTTTCCGATTTCTGCATAAGGTTTTCTGCTAAAAACGGAAAACAACATGGCTGACTTGCAGTAAAACTGATTTCGTATTCTAAACAGTGAGAAGCCCGATCCAGTGGATTAAGATACAGATCAGTGGTGTGTTACTTTGCTACTTACTTTGCTATTCATCTTCTTCTTCTCCTTGAACTCTAGCCATCCATCAATATATTTCTTCAATGTCGGATGATCATTAGCATGGTCTTGCATGTGACCTGAAAGGTTGTGAAACGGACATAAGTTATAAATAAGCTGTCTGTGTCCTGCCTGAAGGCCGGTTTCCACTCATCGCCGGGCAGCACTCGCCTCTCTTTGATAAAACTACATAATACTAGATCATCAATGAAGCCATTTGATTTGTTAAATATGACGTTACAAGTCACGCGACTTTGAAAACAAAGTAAAGCAGTTTTCAACTCGCGGCACTTTTTTCCGATGACGTAATATTTTCTAAGGAATTTTCAACCACAAAAAAAGTCGATCGCTGAGCGCGAATCGTAAACTAGGGGCAATAAGCGATGTGAGAGATGACGACCTCGCTATATTGGTCCTATTTCCATCCACCGCTCACCTTGATTCTTATAAAAAAAACGGACAAAACAATATTGGACAAATTTTTCGTCGGAATAAATTATTCGTCGGACATAATTTTCGTCACCCACAAATATTTTCGTCACTTTTGTCCGACATTTTTTTATCCGATAATGTATGATATTGCTGTAAAAGTCCAAATTCAAAAGTCTAAATCCGAACATACGGTCATTTCCACAACACATGTCAAAACAACCCAGCGGACACACAACGTTTCAACGTCCAAATAACGTTCCAATTGTTGAATGTTGAGACAACCTTGTTTGGACGTTAAAAGAACGTCCGTGTCTACTGGGAAGAAGCTCCGGGAAAGCTTTTGAGACCACTCAAGTTTTCCGTAGTAAAGTCTCTTAAACGGGTTTGGAGCAAAAAAATTGTCTCTTTTATTCAAACAAACTTTAGAGACCTTTGTACTAAAGAACGAAGTGGTCTCAAATTGGAAGCTAAATTATATGATCCTACCTGGTTGTTGATATTGTGGTGTGTTCTGGTGTAACATCATTTTGACACAAAGTTGACCATCTATCACCTTGCAAAATGGATTAAAAGCATTATTTAAGTCAACTGTTGAATGTTGTTGACACTGCTGATGAACAACTCGCATTTTGTTGACCATTAAAATAAATTCCAAATAAAATATCCTTTTGAACTTCACCGCGTTCCGATCAACTTCAACAGCCGTAAAAATTACTCCTCAAAGTAAATAAATATTTGACTTTAATAAATGCTTCAGTTTTCGTACTCTCTGGTTGTCTGCATGTTTACGTAATTTCAAAACAAAAATAATAATTTCGCGTTATTTTCAGTTACTATTGGTAACAAACAGCATAAAGATGGTTACTGGTTGTTTCTTTAACTCCTCCGTAATGAACGATCGGCTACTCACTAATGTGTTTGGATATCTGAAGCAGGTTATATGATACTGTATGAGAATCAGTAAATGCTGATCTTTTCTTAATTGCTTCCGATAATGTTATTGTTAATTACAACCAACTCATTTTTCTCAAAATATAATTATATTCATGTTAGAATCTTTTATAAGCACATCGAAACAGACAGACAGAGAGACAGACAGGCAGAAATACAGATACCTAAAAGGCATAGGCCTAGCATATAAAATATAAACAATTAGATCTCAGCATTAACATCGAATTTATTAATGAGCTGTTTTCCAGAAGTTGTGCAGCCTCCTGTCGAGGATATGTGACTAGGGATAACGTAAAAAATTGGGTTATTTCCGGGGATAATTTTTTATGTCCGTGGGGTCAATAAATTGACGTTTGTCGGGGGAGGTAAAACTAATGTCCTGGAATTAAAAATGAAATGTCGGTGCGGGGCGGAAAAAGCTTACATACAGGGCATAATTTCTTTCAATTATTTCTTTCCGGGTGGGGTACTGACCTTATGATCCAACAGAAGGTGTGCCGCTGGGTTTTAAAAAATGGACAAATTTTGGCGATTTTTTGCCAAAATTGTGAAAGAAGGGACTCTGAATGGGATTCAATTTTCTGAAAAATTCGGAAATTTTGCGAGGGAGATTTTCAATTTTCGTGTTTTTGCGACCCTTGATTAAAAAAAGCTAAGAAAGGTACCCTGTCCATTGCCCGTACCCTTTTTTGCCTAAGTCAATTCTTTTTTTTTTAATAAGGAGAAACTAACATTAGTTGTTTCGTACTACAACCGACTCACTGGTTTGTTATTTTTGTCACAGGTTGTTCTCATAAAAAGAAATACAAAAATAAACCATGTTCTAAGTTACATAGCATCATCTAATGGTTTATGAGCTGTATGACATCATCATCAATAATCCCACTATTGTGTCAGTATTCAACTTTTTCATCAACACCGTATGGTAAAAAAAAAATACACATTACACGTTTTTTATAAGAACACTAAAATTCGAAGAAGCCCTTGTAATGTTCTTGGCTTTTTTGGTTTCAAGCGTTAAAATGTTCTCAAAATGTTCTTAATTAAGTCTTTTAGTTCATGTGTCCTTAACCAAAAATTTAAAAAAATGTTCTTATTTCTTATACTCTTGATTCTCATAATCCTCCAAATTTTCTTACCATGTTCTTAATTATTTGACATGGAAGCCTTGTTCTTATATACTTTGTTCGTATAAATAAAATAGGTCAAAAATATTGTGTCTCGGGAAAGTGTTTTAAAAGAAACCTTTTATTATCATGTAGACTATATGATTATGACCCCGCTTTGGCCTCTATAGGATTAAAAAGACAAGCTTCAGAGTTTTAAACTTTATAATTATCAATCATTGCCTCCTTCTCTCTGTTTGAAAGTCAATATCGATTCTAGTTTCACTTTCTCTTCATTACTTCTCCATGCTTGTGTTTGAGCCAATATTACTTTTTTTTTAATAAGAACAATTTTATAAGAACATCGAGCCTAAGTTTTACCAAAAACTACGAAGAACTCACAATTTTTGCTTAAGGGAATTTTCCTAATGAAAGCTTAGACCAAGGGAAGCATTTTGTATATTTAAGGGTGATGGTGGTGGTAGGAAATTTGAGAAAATGTGGATCAAAGTTAAGAACATCTGAGCCTCAAGCCGAAATTAACTAGTTCTGATAAAAGAGCGTATACCTCTTACTGATAAACTACTATTGCAATTAATACTCATATCATATTTAGGTGATCATTAACTTTAATACTGTAAATTGTGGTTATAAAGAACTGTGCTATGTGAATCGAAAAATCTCTCAATTTCGTGTCGGACCTGTGGTGAGAAATTGCTTGTACCACCAATTACCTTGCTAACCGGACTAGCCAGTAGAAATGTGCGATATCTAGAGACTACGCTAGACTATAAAGTGCCGTCCATCGTCGTGATTAACCTCGCTATTGCCGTTGTGTTCCAGGCCAGAGGTTGGACTGATTATCTGATTATATAAAAAAATATTTGACTTTGAAATTATATCCCTTTATTGAGTACTAAAATTAAAGTTATATAAATTCACTGTATCCATGACGTAATCTTTTATACGGAAACACCCCAAAAATCCGGGTGTTTGCCAATACTGTAATTCTGGATATAGAAAGTACTGGCAAACATCTGGCTTTTAGGATCTTACTGTAGAAACAGATTGCGTAATAGATAACAATTTAAATAAATATAAACTAGCATAGCAGCAAATGTTTTATCGATATCTTTAATTAAATTAGGCGCTCCTTCAAAAGAGATTTTTATCCGTCATATTTTGTCCGTCCACGGTCAGTTACTCTTTTTAACTTTCAAATGCTATATCCTCCATTAACGTGAAATATATACATGCAAATATAATATAACACTCCTTATAACGTCTGTTGACTTGGTAATGTAGTTTAAATCCATAACGACAATGAACAATGTCTCAGGCTGTCTTCCTGCATGTAGATCGAACTTAAAAACAACTTCATGGACAGTTTTATTAAATGAAAATATTTCGGTTGCTTTTTCAGAGAAGTTGTTTTTTATACAATGCACCCCTTCCTCGGTGACGTTGTTTCAACGTTGTGTGTCTGCTGGGGTGCCTCTGAGACCAAGTGGTTATCAAATGCTCATTTGGGGAGAAAACAAAATTTTCATCAACCCATCACTTGGCCCGGGTCAAATGGTAAAGTTTTTTTTTTTGCAGCGTAATTATCCAAAATCTATCGTTCTTTTTAGTTGCAGTACAAGTTTTTTATAAGAACAAAGTATATAAGAACATAAGGCTTCGAGGTAAAAAAAATTAAGAAAATGTTAAAATCATTTGGAGGCGTTGGAGAATCAAGAGTATATAAATATGAAATTTTTTTTCATTTTTGATTATGTACACATGAATTAAAAGACTTAATTAAGAACATGTTAAGAACATTTTAAGGCTTGAAACTAAAAAATCTAAAGTCATTAGAAGGTTTCTTCATAGTTTAATGTTCTTATATACAAAGACTTTTATTTATTCCTAGACAGTGAAGGTCGAAACAACGAGATCAGATACATAGTTGAGGTTTTTTAGGCTTCTTGTCTTTGTGGAAACAACCTCAACAACTACTGTCAACACTTTTTTTTAAAGGATTTTTTCTTGATGTTTTTAAAACCTCTATCTCTCTAATCAGACGACGAAAAATAATAATTCCAAACAATTCATCCAAGCAGACCCAAGAGACACACGGAACGCGGTCTTAACGTCCAAACATAACGTTGTTCTTAAAGTCAGAACATTTTTTTGGATGTTGAAACAATGGGTCATTTTTATGTGGTTGTTGATCACGTTTTGTCTCTTCTCAGTTCTTACTTTAAATTTTGAACAGAATGTAGCAGACGACAAAACACAACAGATAGATCTATAGATGGGAACCCGTCTACTTCAAATCTTAAACTGATTTGGAAAAGTAAAAGGGTCTCATAGGCTTGAAGAAATGCTCTGATTGGTGCGAGTTGAAAATCGTGCGATTTGATTGGTTTAATTTTTCAACTGTCATTTATTTTTTGGTGGGAAATTCAAACTGTGCAATGTTGTTACCATACTAATTCTTTCTCATAATGAACTTTGTGAAATGGGGAAAAGTTAGTATGGGTCTAGACACATCAAAAAACTTTTATCTGTTTTATAGGTAGAAATACAAAAAATAAAAGAAATTTTTTGGTCATATCTGTTTGTTTGGTTTTATTTGTCTGTTCGGAATTGAAAGGTAGAAGGGAAGGATGAAGTCGACAACGTTGGTCGTATTGTTGGCTTGCATCGTATGTGTTGCAGCAAGATACGGTGAGTAATTTTTAATTTATTTTATTTTTCGCCAGAGAATATACTGAGCTAAAAGTCGTGAAAAAAAGACCCTAAATGGGATTCAAATTCCACAATTTCCATACTTTTCTTAGTCCCATGTTTGACTTGAGGATCCCAAGTAGCCCCCGTTGACGGTATAGCTTCTTTACAAAAGATTATTTTATAACAACTTAGATTCGATAAGGTCCTCTCCCAAATATTAAAAGGAGCAAAAGTATCATCATCAGGTAGGCCATTTTAGACAGGAGAACCGTCGTTGTCTTTTTGGATGTTGAATAAGACGACAGGTGAAACCAACGGGTCTGTTTTGGAATCGTTTTGTAAAATATTTTTATTTTTGATCTGCTAGTAGGCTATGCCAACATAATTGAAATAGTTCTTCTCTTACATAAAAAATACTTGTACTTGAGCGCTCGTCGAGGGTCTCGATTCACAGTTAAGCCGATTAAAAAAGTTAAGATATGATTTATTCCACTACACAGGTTTTTAAGTGTTTACTTTTGTTTAGCCAACACAATCTTCTTAGCATCAAAGTCTTTAACGTTACAGATTTCCGGTTCGCGACGCACAAAAAGAAATTTTACAAATATTTGCCTTCGTATAAAGGCAGGTCTCCACTCAGCGCGCGCAGCTCTCGCTTTTTATGTTTCTCTGTTCTGATTAGTCTTGGAGATAACATTACGTAAGTTTTTTTACGTTAAATTTGTGATGTCCAGGGGTAAATTTGGGTGTCAAAAATGTAAAACATCCGGGGGTAGATAATAAGAAAAAGCTATTTATACTCCACCCCCGAAGCCAATTCTTTAACGCTTGTCCAGGGGTCAAAAATGTAAAACATCCGGGGGTAGATAATAAGAAAAAGCTATATATACTCCACCCCCGAAGACAATTCATTTCTGGAACAGCCCAACTTCATTTAATAATAATAAATCTCAAGAGCATATTTTATGGGGGGAGGGGGAGGGGCGGAATTATTTTTCCGTTCTTGCAAAGCATGAGAGATGTTTCTTCTTCCGTAAGCGCCGCTCAAATCGAACGCAGTCATTCCGGAAATGTGATCTACCAACACCGATGAGACATGATAACGCAAAGACCGGTTAAGTACACACAAACAAAACAAAACAAAGTAGAAACAAATTCCTATGTTCATTCGGCCCACCCTTGGCCCCAGGGGTCATGTATTTTTAACGACGCAACGGGTCCTCAAAGTCCGTTAATGGTTCCAAAAGGTCTGAAAGTTAGAAAAATACATAGAAACAGTCCCACGTCAATGCATCATCAGAATTGGCAATAGCATCAGTGGGGTAGGCAGCCCTGGGGTCGAGGGTGGGTTCGGCCTTAAAATGGGCCGTACCCACACTGTTGAGGATATAAATAATATGATTTTTTTAATACCAGTCCCCCTGGATATATCCGTGCTGAAAATTTTTAACCCCCCCTGGATATCCTTGATCTTCAAATACTTCTCCTCCTGGATATCCTAGAATATTGAAAATTTCGAAACCTCTCCCTTAGATAACTTATATCCTCAACACAGAGGAGGGGGTACGGATTCTTTTTTTGGAAAAGACAAATCATTGAAATCATATGTCAAAAAAGTAATATCTTTTTGAAAACAATAAAAAAGGTTCCAGTAAACACGAGGCGTTGTTGCGACGTCCACGTGACGTTTTTCTGACTTCGAAAGACGTAGTTTGGACGTCAAAATGACGTTCTGTGTTTACTGGGGTCATCATCATAAAAAAATAGACAGACAGACAGACAGACAAAAATCTTTATTATTCTAAGTTGCGTGACTCTTAGATGCTATCCATTACACACCTAGAGAGAGAGATACTTGACAAGTAAATCAAATTTTTATCAAGTTTTTTAAGAGAACTTCGCGACAAAGAAAGAATGTTAAGAGAGATCTATAAAATTACAACAGTTCTCTCAATACAAGTGATATGGTTGGTTATGTAAACCCCTCATTATTAAAATTGTGGTTATGAAAAGAATCTCAAGAGCAAAATATATTTGATATTCTTTTGACTTAAATTCAACTTAAAGAGCCCTTTGTATAACACATAGTTGAAATAGGACAACCACTAGTATTTCCCCGGCCTTAATAATCGGTCTCCACCCACCGCGAACAATAGCAGACACAGAGCGTTGTTTTAACGTCCAAACAACGTTATTTCAACGTCAGTACGTGATTTAGACGTTGAAACAATGTTAGAATAACGTTGTGTGTCTCGTGGGTTATTTCAAAGGTTATGCATTTTTTTCCAGAACTTTGGTCGAATGTGTGATTTAGGAGTGACCCAGGAGGCCTCGTACTCGTATCACGTTCTCTATTATATTGAGACTTAAATGCAATTAAAAAACTTAATTTTGCGCTAATCCTAGCAGACATACCTTATCGGACAAAACTTAGTCGGACAAAAGTGACTAAATTTTTCGAAAGTGACTAAAATTATGTCCGACTAAT
>JAUJPO010079062.1:0-10852 GCA_032270745.1 Tiaropsis multicirrata
GAAATCGGCCAACAGATAGTTTGAAGAAAACTTGCTCCCCTAGAAAAATGGATCTGTTGGCCATTTTTAGAAAAAAAACTTGCTCCTAGAAAATACCAACAGGCATTTCGTAAAAATGGCTCGCCGGCTGCTTCTGCCCCTTTTCCGTCCACCTTTGCCCTGGTCAGATATTGGCCTCATTTTGAATATTTCAGCAGTTTGTCTGTTAGCTTTTAGATATTTCGAACACCATTCTAAAACTATTCGTTCGCTGAGAAAACAATTTGACAAAATGTACAATTCTGAATACGGCTACCATGAATGAGTTATTTAAAGATACAAAACTTAAGTTATTTCAGTTTTTCTTTAATGGTTTTCATGAGATATATTAAATTGCCATTCAAAAACCCACAAAGAAATTTGATCAAAATTGATACTTTTGTGCTACTACCTTCTTTTGTTTCTATTTAACTTATTTCCATATAAAATGATCAACTATTAAAACTCCTGATAATCAGATGATGAATTTTCCGCTGGTTCTGTTGCCCGCCCAGGTGAATGAAATTCTTGTGACGCGGTTGTTTACACCCCGAAGAAATTGTTTGAAGTATTTTTCAATAGGACTGATGTGGCTAGGGGGACATATTTTTCAAAAAATTATGAAATGAATGATGAATTGGATCCCTCATCAATATGGCATATGCATTTTCTATACAAGAACTAAATCATTTAAAGCCTTCCAATTATAATTTCTGAAAGAAATAGCTTGAAAACAGCTATATGGTTCGTATAAGTAAAATTAAGAACATGTTAAGAACATTTGTAAAGCTTGAATTTTGGAAAAGTGAAGAAAAACCAGAAGGCTTCTTTCGGCCACTTCGTTCTTAATAAGAAAATGTGTGTTCCCTATAAATCCCTAATTCATTTTGAAATAATTTCAATTCTGCGTTGAGAATAATTTTTTGAGAAGAAATCGGCTCCGTGGCTCCGACACTCCCCTTTTCACGCATTATATAGTTCTCACTTTATCAAAATTTGCTCTTATATCTCTAGTTCCCCCAGACTGAATACAAATTCATTCTCAAAATATCTCTCTTATACGTTCTTACAAGAAAAAGCCACTTGCTTGATTTATTTTAGACATTTCTTTCGAAATTTATATAACAAGATGTATCAAAGGAATCAATCAAACATCATTTCGTTGGCTCTTTCACATAAATAATTTAAAATACTACCGACAGTTTTACATTTACATCGGCCATATCAATTAATTAGTCTATCTTTTAAAACCCACCATCACGGTGTGGATGGCGATTTCATTTTCTATTTCATTTCTGAAAATGATCTTTCTTCATTTGTAGATTATCTTATTTTTGAATATTTCAACTTATTTTTTCCATTTTATACAATATTTGATGGGTTTTTGAAATTATGGTTTTAAGGTTTTTTGCCACAAAATGTTCGCTGTTTGTTCAATTTTCAATTGCAATTTATTTTGTATTTCACAAAATGTTTCAGCTGTAACTCTTTTTTAATTTTTCCATTTATACAATATTTTGCTTAGTTGGGCTTTTGTGGTTTTACGGTTTTACTAAGACTTTTTTGAGCAAAAATGTTTGCAGTATTTGATTGCATGGCAAAGACGTATTTTCATGATTTATTATCCAGAACATTTAATTTCGGATGTTAAGATTTAAAATCGCTTTCAAATTTTACGTGTCTTTAATTTCAGAAAAACATAAGATTCATATAAGAAATAATTATTCAAATTCATTGTTCGATTCTACTGGGACATTATTAATTTGGATGTGACAACAATATCAGCTGCTACTTTAAACATGACTAACATTTTTCAATTCGTTCTGATTGGGCAGATTTCAATTCAATGGATTGTTAAAGGTAAGATACAACAAAATTAAAGGTACAACACGGGTGCGAGATAAAACAACTTTAAAATATAGCGTCGGTCAAAAGGTTCTAGACTTTTTTTAAATTGTAAAAAATCATCAAAAACACAGTATAACTTCCCCCTTCCAATCATCAAAAGTGGTTTGTTTGCATTTGGTAGCAATAACTGACCTAGTTTACATCAATTTTGAAGGAAAAAGCTCATTTCTAAAATTCTACGGACCTTTAGTCCAGCATTGTAAAGGCATTGCAAGTCCCTTATCGGACAAACTTAGCCAGTCTTCCGTAGGATTCGTGTTAGAAACAAATTATATGAGTTGTATTGTATTGTACTTCATGATTTTGCGCTCAACATTTATATCTATTTAAATAAATGAGATGAAGTAAAAGTTCTTCAATATGAAAACTTGGAGAAAAAATTACTATAAATCAGTTTCACAAAGTTGCGTCTCTTTTGACGAGTTTAATCGCCGTGCAACGAGTTTATCAAACGAGAATCCTCGGTCTTCGTTATCGGTACTGAAACTCCGTTCTCGTTTCAAATTCAAATGTTTAGCGAAAGCGTCATTCGGTAGTTGTAACGAGAAACTTCGGCCTTTTTGACGACGACGTTCCAAACGATTCCGATCTTCCCAATCGGTTAACAAATCATTCCGATTATGATGCCTTTTAAATTCTGATTGATCCCGATTGCATTTTTCAGTTAATGTGCTATTGCTATTTTGATTCCGATAATAGTCTTTTCGGAAATCCGATATTCGATCATCTGTTCCGGTCAGTATTTGATCGTTACTTTTTGTTCGATATCCCTCTAGCCGATTGGAAGGAAAAGAAACGATGTCAGATGACTCAAAATCTAGAATAGGTGTAGATTTATTTTGTTTTTGACTGGAAAGTTTTCTAAACACGTGGTCAATTGATTTCTTTGAAACTCCTGGTTTCCGATTTTCTTTTCCCGATTTTATATTCGGTAGAGAAACGGATCTTGAGACTGTTTTTTTTTCTATGAAATGATCAGTACTTTGACTTCTCTGTCTTGACGGACATTGATCTTTCGTGCTGCCACTATTTCGTGATCTACGTGTTTTAATAGTGTATTGTATCTCACGAAAAGCGTTCCCGATCCGTGCCGCAGACACCTTGCGTAGCGAAGTCTTCGAGTTTGAAATTGTATCCGATTTCTTTGTCTTCAACAAATATGTCATGTTGTTAAACTTCATACTAGGACTCTTAGAGCTTCTTTCATTTTCTCGAACGTCAAAAAATATCCCATCGTCAATACTATCTATATCAGGTGTGCTAGTCTGCTCAACAGCCCCATCATCATAGTCTGTTACGCTCAATTTCAGGGTCTGTGCTACTTTTGATGTATGCGTGTACTCATCAGGTCCATAAACATAATCGTTTCGATTGCAATTCGTAAGGTTTTGATTGATGTCATCTGATTTGATACTCGTCCCTTCTGGAAAACTGCTTTGCCGAATCAAAATCCCTTCTTTCATCTTGGTGATCTACAAAGAAATAACAAAATATAAAAATACAGTCTTACCGGACAAGATAATTGGTCGGAAAAAATCTTAGTCACCGCTAAAGTCTTTAGCCACTGCTAAATATTAAAACTAGTATTTAGTCAGACAAAATTTTAGTAATTTTTGTCCACTTAAGTTTTGTCCGATTACGCAATACTTTTTAACGCTATCATGCATCATGATGAATAATGGCTAAAATATTGGGGAAATTGCTTATATACACAAAATTTTGCTCATAAATAAACGACATTGCGCGTTCATACAGCAAAATTCGATCACAGTCACATTCAATCGTTTGGACAATTTATATTCCAAACCAGGGAATTATGCGACAATGGGAATTATGCAAACCTACCAAATATCAACAATATCCTACCATCAACATAACTCTACTACTTTAGCTCAGCTTGTAATCAAAGACAACATCTTTACACATCTCTCTTCAGAATTCAAAAGTAAAAGAGAGGTTTTAATAGCTCAAGTTTTTAATTAGCCAATTAATACTACACACTTATCTTTTTATAAGAACCAGTAAATTCGGCCGAGGCTTGGATGATCTTTAATCCACATTGTCTCAAATTTCCCAAACCACCCCACCCCACCCTTAAATATGTGCCTAAAATGTTTCCAAGGGTCTGAGATTTCAATAGGAAAATTCACATGCTCAAATTGTGAGTTCTTTGTAGTTTTTGGTAAAATTTACCACCAAATTTGAGGATCTACGTATGTTCTTATGAAATTGTTCTCATGAAAAAAAGATTGTATGCTGATAGCACCTCACGCCATAATTAAAGCTTAATTAACATACCGTTATAGAAATTAATTAGATTTAAGCGACTTATCAGGATCAATCCAAGATGCCTTATTTTATCTTTAAAAAGAAGACCTAAGGTGCCGTGTCAGCTAAAACTGAATTTGATCGAGATAAGACAGTCTAATGGTCTCTCATATTGTCTGTTATGTTGTACAAAAGTTTTAAGTCCTTTCCAGCAGACACACAACTTTCGAACATTGTTTCAATGTCCAAATAACGGTATTTGAGGTTAAACCAACGTTCCGTAACTGCTGGGTTCCTTAGTATGGAAAGATGATAAGCAAATCACGTGAACGTTATTTCTCTTATCCTAGGAAAGGGGCGGGGTACTGGCCTGAGTGGTTCGACGGGGTTGTGCTGCTAAGGGACTCAAAAAATGGATACCCCGTAAGGGAATCAGTGTGGACGACTGTTTGTTAAAAGAGGCCCGATTTCCTAGATGTTATAATTTTTCACAAAATTTGTATTGTTAATAAAGTAATACAGGGCAGTAAAACATTTGTAATAGATTTGCCAAGTAAAATAATAGTTTAGAACAAAGAAAATTAAATAGAATAGTGCAAGCAATTGCCAAATGTCTGACAGTGGTAAACGCGACCCATGTTTTCTGCAGCGTTGATCATTATTTTTTTGTCTCGACTTTCCCAGTCATTAAATTAAACATGCTGATCATACATTATAAATGAGTGTGAAGCTCTCAATAGTATTTAATGATGCATACAGGAAATAATTTAGATTACTTTTGTAAGTACCGGATGACTGAGAATATTAACTTTTAACCTAAGAACAAACTATATAAGAACATAAGGCTTCAAGCACCAAAATGTTAAGAACATTTTATGTCTTCTGAGGAAGGTTTCTTCAGAAAAGTGCTACAAAGCAGCTATAAGATATAGCTCCTTTTTAGTAAAATCAAGACACATTGTGAACACTTTAAAGCTAGATTTTAGAGAAAGTTTAATAAAACATTCGAAAGCTTGCCTCGGGTCTAATTCAACAGTCTTATAAAAACGAGCAGTCATGAAATTAATAATTTAATAATGCCGTTTGAAATAAGATAGCCTTTTCAAGCCGTAAATGCTCCTCTAAGGGTTTCAAGAGTTAATCTCTGTCTCAAGTCTCCGATTGAAATATCAGTGCTTCTGGTTACATTATAAGATCTTTGAAAGAACGTTGGTCTTTTTGCCATTAAAAAAGTATCACCTTTTTACGAATTAATTGAATCATCGTTTCTGCGTCCAATTTCTCGCCTTTGAAAACGTCTTTCTATTTCTCCTACCGTTTCTTCAAGTTTGACTCTAAACTGTATAAGAAATAGATTTAAAAAACATTACTTTCCGTTGTTAATGATAAAAATGTCGTGGTTAATATTATAACAATAAAATATCCGCGGAGCAAGAATCCTTGCCAATGAGAAAGTACCCAAATTAGAGAGTGCCGCACGAGAGAACACTACACTAACTACATATTATCCAGGAGAATTTTAACACTCAACAAGGAAAAATATGTTACAAATAACTCAAAAAATATAGCATATTTAGGCTTCCAAGTTCTTAGATTATATCAACTGCTTTTACATTAAAACAAAATCTAAAAAGATCCAACCTTTCAAAAGGCGGATACAGAAGGTAATCAAAGTCTTTGACGAAGATTGTTGTTGATTCCCAAATAAGAAATATGAGCAATTAAAATCAACACTCTCCATCAAAATTCTTTGAGAACGTTCTGTATGCGGTACTGAAAACGGCTTTAAAATCTAACTAAAAACGTCTCATAAATCTATCGATAGCCGCATAACATAGCAATGATGAAGCATCCATGTCAAGATATTGTGAAGCGATATCTCATTCACTTAAAAGAGACACTGAGAGAAAAAAATGTAGAAGAAAATATTCGCATATCCTGGCTTCTATAAAGATCCTTTTATCTTATATAGGAGTAAATGTATTTAAATGTATGTCTGTATTATGCATTGATCGTGGTATACACCCTATTTATTATAAGAACCATTGATTTTAAACTAGGCTTGGATATTCTTAAGATTTGATCCACATTTTCTCAAATTTCCCAAAATCCCACTCTTAAATATTTGTTTAAAAGGCTTCCCTTGTTTCTAAGCTTTCATTAGGAAAATTCCTATGCTCAAATTGTGATTTCTTTACAGATTTTGGTAAAATTTACCACCAAATCTGAGGCTTGGTTTTCTTATAGAATTGTTCTTATAAAAATAGTGTAATGCAAATTTCCTTGGGAAAAATCTGATTATCAATTTGTATATGAATTTTGATTAAAAGATTTCCTTCTCGATCCTGCTGTGGTGTGTAAGTCTCATTGTTGTTGATAATGATTAAGAAAACATTTGTCATATGTTGTTGTTAATGTACATTTACATTTTGTCATTAGCTTGTTGTTGTTTTTCCGAATAACAATACACCTTCCCGCTATTTTTTAAAGGTTTTCAAATCACATTAAAATTTATATACTTATGATTGTACTATAGAGACGAATCAACCTAAAAATTTGATGTTTGTTCACGGTCAAATGTCTCATAAAAATCGAAACATACAGCCCGGCCTCGTTTTCATTTAATTCTGTTGTTTAAAAAGAAAATTTAATTCAAAATAACTCAAAAACTGGAAGAGCTTTTTAGATATTTTCTTTTATTTGTTTTGTATTTTTTTACAGATTTTTATTATACCAAAATAAAACACTCAAACATTGTAACAAAAAGGTCGGGAAAAGTGTATCACAAAATATTTTTACGGCTTAAATAGCAAGAGTTATTATTATACTTTCGTTTAAGTTGGACGTAGCGAGCGTGTCCTACTTAAGCCCTTAATTTTGTGCTCCCTAAAGGACCACAACTATAGTATTTTACTTAAAACGGATGTTTGAGTTATCCGATGTATTCTTAACACAATAATACTTAAGTATTAACCCCAGTCGAGAGGTATATTCTCCGTACAAAAATGACGGTCTCAGGGAAAGCGATTTCTTTCAGGTCGCCCAACTGAGTTTAGATTATTGTCAATTATGTCAATTAATTTAGAATTTCGCTTATTAGGACCGTGAAAATTTGGTGTATTTAGCTCGAGCCTGACTACAAAACCAAACATCCTCACAATATAGAAACTAAACTTATCATTCAATGAGTCAATCTCTTGACCCGGGAATTTTTAATAAAAAGTACTGGCGCTCAAATCTCAAGACTATTATTATCTTTATCGTCGGTCAATGCACATACACACTGGGTGTAAAATAGTTTACTGACCTCTATATTGATTAGTGAGAATTTATTTTTGGAGAATTTCAATATTGATTTTAAATTTCACTTTCACTTTCATTTTAGCCAGTCCAGTTGGAACCATCACTATTGGCAACATCAGTTGTTTGCATGATAATCTCCATGGTGATGTCAAGCACGTGTTGAATCCAAAAGTGGCATCCTTAGGAGTGGTCTATTTCAAGCTCAAAATTGTCAGAGACAATCAAACCTTTGAGGTAAGTCAATGAAAACGGACCCTTAATGAAACGTTTTGATTTTGAGGGAAGCACGAGGTCAGTCTGGAGTTTTTACAAGTTTGTTGTTTTTTAAGTTTTTTTTTTTTTGAATACATAAACAAAAGCAGCAGGTAGTTAATTTTCTAAAGGACGCAACATTAATGGTATGTAATCAAAATAAACCAATCTTGTAGCGACTTTATATAAACTCCAGTTTATCCCTAGGCACGAGGAAGGGATTTTCTAAGGATGAGATAACACAAAGGCCTACCATATAAATTATCATATATCTAGATTTGCTGGAAAATAGTTTTTTTCACCTTCGCAAATCTATGTAAGAGTTGTAAAAAGTAGTTTCCTGAGTGATGCTCTAGTATGAAAGGACGTTACTTATCCTAGAAGACACGGAACGTTATTTGGACGTTGAAACAATGTTGGAATAACGTTGGTTCTATGGCTACCGAAATTGTAAAATTTCAAAAAATATTTTCTATTACAGTGGCGGATACCTGTATTGTCTTACCTAAAGAGTTGAAGATTTTAATTTAAGTATTCTTTTACTATGAAATAGGAGGTTGAATTGGCAGGTGACCACGTTGTTTTATTCAAACAATGTCCGAAAGAGGGTCATTGCTTGACCTTGTCAGCCAATATCGAAGTCATCAAAAACGTCACACAAAAATACGAATCCAAGTTTTCGAATGTCGTCAAATATTGCGAAGGTATTGAATTGCTTCTTTTTATCCAGAAGACACTTTCATTGATTTGGTATGTCACAAGCCTCTTTTTCAAACGATTGTTAAATATTTTGATCTAGACAACCTAACTCGATTTCAAAATATGTATTTAATTATTATGAAAAAAACTAAAGTCCTTTTGATGAGCTCATTTGCGGGAATCAATCAACACAAAATATTTGCCAAAAACGAGATAAATATTTTTGTCTTGAAAATAATTTCTTAGTTTCTATCCAAACCCCCGTCCAGATTCAAACTCTGTGCAAATCTGTCAAGGGAGAGATAAACACCTTTGCTTGTATGTAAAAGCGTAACTTTCCATAACTAATTTCCCAGGAACGCAAGTAATATATTTTTAATTTTATACTCATCAGCTTCATACTTTTCATTTCAATTCTTGAATTTATGTTTTGATTTTCTTTTTCTTTCAATCTAGATCACGCCCATTCTTCTAAAGGTAAGCAATTCAAATTCAATTTTCCCTTCGTATATTTGTTGTATATAGAGGTCACCCAAACAAGACCTTGAAGGCCCTCATTGAAGCAGACATTAGACTTAAATCGGACGAAATTAAGAGGCTGTTGCCCGGGCAGTTGCAAGACAGAGAACGATAGAGAGAGTACGTCATGTCACCACCAAGTGGATGATCAAAGTAAAAAAGAGCATATTTGTTATTAATATACGAGTAAAATATGTTTTCGATCAAAATTCAAAAATGTGCAGCCAAAAACTATACATGATGGTGTTTAGTTTGGGTGAATTCAAGAAATCTCCTGCCTTAAATGATTTATAAATTCTATTGTTAACTAAGAATTAAGAAGAATCGTTTATATTTGTTGTTCTTTAAAAGAATCTTTTGTTAGCTCATCATTACTTCAAAGCTAGACATTAACCCTTTCCGGTATCGGTATCCAGTATATATGGCATTGTGAAGTGTATACTGACATTAATTTAGGGTTTTTGTGGCTCTGCAAAAAGGTTTTTCTAATTTGGTTGCAGCCCTGCATAAAGGTTTTTTCGAATTGGGGCGGGTAATAAAGAAATGTCAAAATGTTGTTAGCTTTTTTTTGACAAATTTGAATATGCTCCGGCACAGAAAGGCAACTTGGCCAAACTGAATCCAGTAACTAACTCACCAGTTTGTTTTGTTACTATAGAAACACAGATGAACGTCAAAACGAGTCAAACGCTAGAAAACCAAATCGTCATCAAAGTTCATTCCAACACTAGTTACACGCATGCGCACGGCCAACAATATTCACGATTTTATGTTGCTAAGATACATTATATTAATAAGACACAGGTAGGATGACATTTATGATCTGATCTTTTATTTGAAACGAACAAGGTAACAATGCCATTAATTCCGCGGTCGTTACTTTACACTGTGACCCCTCTGTATACTTTGAACTCGCTAAGGGGGGACTCAGTGTAAGTGATCTACAGGGCAAACGCACGTCTCTTAAGGGTAGGTTTTTTGAGGTTCTGAAAAAAGCCGGATAAACTGTTGAAAGGGTAGGAAATTTGAGGAAATTTTGAAATTCCTTGCTTAAATGGTCAACAGTGTACTGCTTTTGGAAAATTTTCCGATTTCCGATTTTGGTTATTTTTAACTACAGTTTTCAACTTCGTTTAGTTGAATATTTTTGCCGGGATTGTTACTTCTTTTATTCTTTTATTCCAATAGACAATACGGCGGTTCACTGGCATCTTCAAAACAAAGAAATTGGAGACAGACGAATGCATACAAGTGATGTTTCGTATGGGATACATAGTGCATTCTGGCAAAACTTCTTCCAAAGTGAAATATTCGAAATGGAACAAGGAGAAAATATACTGTATAACTGTTGAAGAAGGTATTTGTTGTTTTTGCAAACATACTGTATAAGTGTTGAAGACGGTATTTATTGTTATTGAAAACATACTGTATAAGTGTTGAAGACGGTATTTATTGTTGTTGAAGACATACTGTATAAGTGTTGAAGAAGGTATTTATTGTTGTTCAAAACATACTGTATAAGTGTTGAAGACGGTATTTATTGTTGTTGAAAACATACTGTATAAGTGTTGAAGAAGGTATTTATTGTTGTTCAAAACATAACTGTTTAAGTGTTGAAAAAGGTACTTACTGTCGTTGGAAACATACTGTATAATTGTTGAAGAAGGTATTTATTGTTGTTGGAGTTAAAAAAAAAAATTAACTAATCAAATAATAGGGTGCCAGAGGTTGATACAGAAGGTACTAAATTTTTTGACGGAGATTGTTGACTTCCAAATAAGGAATATAAGCAAAAACAACACTCTCCGTTAAAGGTACTAGCCGGCTATATAAGGGTAGTATCTTGGTCTTGCGCCGGCGTGCTGACAATGCACGGATATTAGCT
>JAUJPO010079073.1:0-10848 GCA_032270745.1 Tiaropsis multicirrata
TACGTCATGAATCTCACTCTGTAGAGTTTTTTTTTGGATGCATGTTTTTTTAATTGCGTTTTCAAGGCATTAAAAATTATACGTTTTTGATCTAGTTGACCCGACTGATATTGGTAAGTTTTTGTCCTCGCTGGCATCTTTAAGTTCTCATCAAAAGCTGGTGTTTTTAATTGTTTCTTGATCACAAAGGAGAAAAGTGCCAATGAAATTTACTTGTTTTCACACTACCATATTGTGATTTTTTAATTGTTTTGGAGCTTCTTGAGTCAAAACAAAGATTTCCAATCAGGTCAAATGGTGGAGACACAAAGCTTCTGATTTATGCAATTTAAAAATGATTGATTCAACTAATAAAAAGGACACAAATGAAAAAGCAGTGTCAGCATAACCAAATTATTCTAAATGGAACAAGCAAACATTTAGTGGCCTTAATGAAAAAAACAGCGCAAGCTTGTTGACCCGTTAGGAATAAAATCTAAATGGAGAACAATGTTGTTGAATTTAATTTGATTACAATGATCAGCCCAACATGCAAAACTTGATTGATACTTTATTCAGAACATTTGTCTCACGAATAAAATATAAATCGCTCATTTTGCAAAAGTTTATCTCACTAAATTTTGTAATTATTTTCAATTCTATAAAAAAATTGCAAAATCTGTCTAAATATACTCAATTGAGCCAAATAAGTTGTTAATTCATGAAAGAATATAGCAAAATAGCTATTGTTTAATAAAACTTATCTAGTTTTGAAATGATTTTGCAAAACCCTTTGACATGATTTGTGAAAAGCAAAAAAGTAGAATTGTTTTCTTTGTTCACTGAGGTGTGCGATCAATCGCACACCTCAACAAAAGATTGTTTTTTAGGCGCTAGCATGCCTAAAGTTTGTAAGGTGTGTGTGGCCACGCGCACTTGCGATCGCACGCCTCAAATGATGCAGCCTGGACAAACAATATATAGAAAAAATTAATTAAAAATTTCCACAAATTTGAAGAGTTTTATAACTCAAATACTTAACTTTTTTCAAATTATTATTGTGGTTTTTTATTGAAGCCTTGAAGATTAATCTATATCCCTAAGTTTCAACCTTTTTAGTTAAGAATTATTGATTTTATTGCCCTATCTAAAATTTAAATTAAGAAAAAACTAACTGTTTCTTAGGCTAAAGAAGAAGCCATGATTTTCCTTCATTATCTAGACCTAACCATTTTAAAACCAAACCAAATATATTTTGACTATATAATTATATGTGTTGTTTAGATAGAGTTTTAAGAATCTAGATAGATAAACATATTGTCATTTTTTTTCTCATTAAACTCAGCTTTCTTTAACAAGTTCCTTAAACCCTATAAAACTTTGTATAATCTGTTTGAAAAGAAGTTGGGCCTAGGGATGTAATACCTTTTGATAATTTCAGAATATATAATTTCATCAGCTCTTATAAAAAATGGATAATCTTTTTGACAATTTAGTCCTTTATAAGCAATAAGATTGAATGTTTTGTCTGCAGTGCTTAATAATGCTGTTAAAAAAATTCATTGGGGTACCATTTTCTTTTTATGACGTATATTTAGATCAAAACAATAAGCTTGTCCGTCACATGTCTCTTTTTTTGATTAAATAAGCAAATTTTTGATGCATTTGATTATTCCCTTCTCTGGAAAAACCCACCGTAATTGTTCAGAATTTCCCTATTGACAGGGAAAGTCCATTTATATCAGTAGATTTACCATTATTTTTAAAATTGAAGTGATCAAAGCAGGTGCAAATAGATCCCTTATCGGGTTAATTTTTGTAAAGGTAAAGATTTTATTTATTTAATAAATTTTAAAGTAATTTAATTTTTAATTTTTAAAGTTTCTTGATATTTCCTCAGTAAAAAGTAATTGCTTTCTATATCAAAAACCAGAAAAAGTAACTGATTTTTTGTTATTATGAAACTCCTTTCCTCCCGTGTTTTTAACAAATAACAAAGCTGTGTGTTATGTAAAAATCTGATCTGATTCTGAAACAAGTTATTTACAGGTCTTTCTATATTATATTCACCAAATTGTCAATTGATTCCGTGAAATCCCTTTAAGTTTGTTTGGATTTAATGCTTTTCTTTTTCTGATTTTGATAAAATGGTTTATTTAAAATTTTAATGCTATTTTGAATATAAAAAATTTATCCAATTTTCTCAAAATCTCAAGCCATTCAGATCTATCTTGAAAGTTTCAAATGTACATAATAAAAATATTTCATGAGAATTGGTATTTAGGGTAAGGTATAAAGATAATATGATTTTTATCCCAATGTTCTTTTCTTTTTTTCGTTTTCATAATCTTGTGTCACACTTCATGTAGCACGGTTTTCAACTGAAAAACTTTTGTATATATACCCAGAAAAAAGCTTTAGTGTTTGGCTGTTTCTTAGAGCCGAAAAAATAGTTTTTTGATTAAAAAAAAAGGTTATCTATCCTCTCTCTAATGAATAAAAAGCAACCTTTTGGCTCCAGGAGGCTGCCAAACACCAAAACCTTTTTCTGGGACACCCGGTTAACTTAGTTTTTTTTATTTATCCCTATTGGAAAAAATTGGTCTTCTCTCCATTATCTTATAATTTCTCAACAAATACCATGTTTCACACAAACAAGCAAGCAAATATTTTTCTGACAGCCTCGAGCTAAAGCCCATAGTGTGCAAGGGGGTTCAGGGTCGCACCTGAAATTTTCAGTCCCAGCACATTCCTATTCCCTCACCTGAAATATCTGGGATAAGGTCCCACCTCTTTACCTTACCTGGTAAGGCAACTTGGCCGAGCCAAAAACAGGGTCCCACTTCAAAACATTACTTATTAGAGGGACCTGAAAAGCAATTATTCTTCTGACAGCCTCTAGCTAAAGCCTGACACCAGTTTTACTAAACACAAGTTATGTATTTCTAAGTAGTTTTTGAAATTATTTGAAAAAAAGTCTAATGACACCAAGTCTTTGACATGAACAGCGCAACCTTATCATTTCTAGTATGATTTTTCATGCTGCTTTTTCCTCTCACTGCAACATAAAAAGTTTTTTTGATCAGAGGTTGTCTGAAAGTAAAATCTAAAACGGACAAAAATATATGTTTTAGGTTTATAAAAGACAATTTTATAAATACAACAATGCCATTTTTTAGAAAAGTTATGTTTACAGTGACTTGATAATAATTCAAAACTGATTCTCAACAAACTATTATATTTTGCACTCTGAGAGCAATGTTTAAAAAGTGTTCCTTCACTATAGTTTTATTTGCTTCCATATTTTTTCTAGAATATTCACTTTGCCATTTTTTCTCATCTCTCATACACACACAGGTCTTATGATCAAATGTCTCTTTTATATAGAAGTTTAGGATGAGTCATTTCTATGAATTTCCAATTGTTTCTCCTCTGTGTTGTGGAATGTCGTAATTGCTTTCAGCTTTCCTTTTGTTTTTTGAGCTGCGTTCTAAGTATTATACATAGGTTTACAGAGGTGCTTCATGTTTTCAATGCATGCAAAGTCCAAATTCCAAATAAGTAGTTTATTGGGCAATTTCATAGAGAAAGGTTTAGTTAGGTTTTAAATGTTACTTGAATAGTTTTTTTATCTTTTCCCAACGGTAGTTTTTTATTATTTTATTTGGTTCCAGAGCTATAAGTTATTTTTCATTCAAAGTTAACTCATAGCCATATCACATTTTAGATACCACCCCATGATGTAGCCTCACCAACGGCTCAGACAGGGGCAATGAAAGCCACGTTTACCTTTAATATAATCCCAGAGCCAAATTGGTTTTGTCAACTCTTATAGAAAGACCTCAGGAAGGGTTAAACATAAAAGTAACTGCCAAACATGAACGTTTAAATTTCTTTTCATCCAATTTCTAAAACACCTATTGCTATTGGCTGTCTATTTTCGTTTGATATCTTTTAAACGAAAAGTTAAAGCTTAATAAATTTGGTACGCTACTCGATTGAATGCTTTTTGTTGTTTATACCCCGTCTTTGATACTGACATACTAACAGGGATGTCATGTTTATGAATAGATCCAATGCGAGAATAAGTTTCGGTGGCAAAGTGTGAAATAATATAAATGCAAGAAACGCCTTAGAGAGACTAAAGATACTAAAAGTTATCCAAATGCTAATTTGAAAATATTATTTGCAGTCCCGTAAAATAAAGCCATTTCCTTGAAGTGGTCTTTACCGTATTATATTACCGTATTATATTTGACTCTTGACCTAACCAGTTAATAAAGTTGTGTAGAAGTTTTTATAAGATGACGCGTTCTTTAGAAAAAGGTAGTAAAAGTTATTCTCCGAATGGTTAAGACCAATTCAATGAAGAAAATTCTTGTAAAAATGTTCAACTTGACCCATTCTTTAAAAGGAATCATATAATGATACTGATTATAATGTTACCCAGACAATGCCCTGAGCCATGTATCTTTTCTTAGGTTATGACTTTATAAATTAAAATGTTATCAATTCATTGAGAGACAAAGAAAAAGTTTCACATTTTTGCAATACATATTATGACCTTTATTATCTCTCGAGTTGACCATGGTAAAGTTATTTCAAAATCTGATTTTTTTTTCGTTTTTAGTCAGTGCGAATTGAATTGAAACCGATAGGCGATTTACAAAGGGTTGAACACGAAACGATACCCGTATTTCTTGTGCTAGTAATAAAGAAACCAGCACAGTGGAAACAGTCACTGTATTGCAACTTTTTGCACTTTGGCATCTCAGCACTCATTTTCAGCATCACGATGACAGCGCCTCCACCATTCGCTTTGGAAATCGTGAAGCTAAATGGGGTTTGTACTGCAAATACAGCTCTTCCTACTTTTTCTGCTAAAATCAAAACAATACCATCGAAGCAGACTCAGTGATGTTTCTCTAGAATAAATGGTCTTTGATTTGCTTACAATGTTCGCTTCCTTTATTTTAGGTTTAGTTCTTAGTGCTTGGTTTACTTTCGCTTTTTAAAAGCGTATACATGTTCGAGACCTTTGATAGGTTTGGTAAAATACGCAGTGAAATGTTACCTGGAATAATGGAATATTTTTTTGGGCAGGGCTGAAGAATCGGATATCTGAAGAAGATCAACTTTTGGGTATTATTTTACCTACATACTTGAAGCTTCAGCTCGATTAAAAACAAGTTCATCTTACGCTACGACTGACTTTTTCAAATTTTTTTTTAGTATCACGACTTCGACTGTAAGAAGGACAAAATTGAGGGAACTCTCAAAGTGAGTAAATATACTTTTATTGCGAGCGGTTTGGTTGTAGGGGTTAAGTAGAATTTAAGGATGATAATAAGGTGATTGTTGGGCGGGATTGTTTCCTAGAACAAAATGAAGGTCTACATTCATAAAATGGGGATATAATAAAATAAAGGACTGTGGAAAGTGACTCAAAGCGACTTCTTGCAGGCTGGTTCGCCTAGTCTTACAACCGAAAGGTTGTAGATTCGATGCCGGTCATTGTTCTCTCAAAGAATGAATAGCACAACACAGGTAAACTGGATAATTTGTACTAAGTCACTGGGAGCTGATATAGCAGGTGTGGCGCTCAGCCTCAGTCTAAATCCACTCAAAAGTCTAGCGAATAAACTCCGCTTTAAGTTCTGCCACTGACATAAGGTCTTCCTGATTAGCTTAGAAGATGACAATTCAAAGGTTTTTTTCACATGACGTATAAAACGTATCTCATTATCTTCGTACTAATTTTATAAACATCTTTTTAAACTGCAATGTCGTGCACTATCATCGAGATCAGAAATTTTAGGGAAACAACAAACTGACTGATATATTGCCTACAGCTGCACTTGTAGATTTGAAAGCTCAAGTTTAATTTTTGCTAACTTTTTTAGTTGGATAAACGATATGCAAACAGCAACAAAACGAAATTGGGCATTGCCCTCTTGGATTTGTATGAAAACAAGCCTCACGAAGGTTATACAATTAAAAGTAACGATAATCGCCAGTTTGATAGCAACAACGAAGCCAAGTAAGACTTTTGTTTGTTTTTCTAAAAGCACTGTTTGTATTTGATAGCTATGAATTATATTCAACCCTTTAGCTACCATTGGTAAGTAGACTTACCATTTCAAAAACATCGCGAAAGTACCGTATAACATAAGTATAAGTATAAGTCTTCAAAATTTAGTTAATATAAAGGTATTCGAATACAAATACAAGACTAGACACGCGATTTTCGTGAACTTTTGTCTTATGCCTGAACATTTTGAAAAGGGCAATACGCAGAAGTTTATACTCGCGAAAAGTTTTTTTTTTCGAATTATAAACTTTAACCGAGTATGTATGTTATTCTTAGCACCGAAAATTATTTATTAATACTGTTCGAATTTATCATTTCTGAACCATTTTCAGCTGAAAATTTCCGTTTTTAACTCTTGATTCGCTAAAGTTTATTATGGCGTTTCTTTAACTCGTGAAACTATCTGCTCGCGAAAGTTTTACGTCTAAGAATTAAACATTTCTTAGGTTGGATGTTAATTTGATTACAAGGAAAACTCGCACCGTCATAAAAGATGAAATCCTCGAGGGTCTCATTGGCGAAAAGCATCCAACCGCTCAAAAACCATTCAAGATGGATGAAAACACAATCAAGGATGCTAACCACAACATTTTGATTAGAGGTAAATGAATAGTAGCTATATAAGGTGCTCTTCCATCATCTAGGGCTTCATATCTGCAAACCACTTATGGTAGAGCTATTGGTTGTAAGTTTGACAACCTCTGGTAAAATGCGCAATACACTTTTTCTGAACATTTGCAGGATAGAAAATTTTACTAGATATATTCTGCCTTAAAAGTGTCCTTTTCGCATATGTAATATTTTTTCCATATTTTGACACTAAATATTTTCAGATAGATATATTTAAAGTTCCCAAAACGAATTGTTTTCAAATCCTTTTGATTTTGAAAGGGCAAAATCTTTTTATCAGAATTTAAGCTCGATTTTAGCATATTATTTCTTCCTTTATAGGGAAGTTGGTCGTTACTGACTGGCGGGATAAGGTGAAAGCGAAAAAAAAGCGGATCATGAGTGGTGGTCGGTTGCGTTTCACTGTTTATGAAGAAGGTGATCCTATGCAATTTGTTCAGGCTCAAGCCATATACCCAATTTGTAAGTAAAGTTCGTATATATCGATTTTCTTCTTTTGACTACTTTATTATTACATGAACATTTTTTTTGCCAAAAGCTGCATTCAAGCCAAAATGCACCTTTCTATTTTGAAACCCGTGTAATAAAGGTGTCATTCTAATTCTGAAAAATAAATTTTTCAATTTTCCGGTTTTAAATATTGATTTCTTTCTGAATGAAAGTTGAACATTATCACACTTTTCTCTAAAGCAGGACTCCTCCTGTCTTCATTTACAGTATTGCTGTAAAACGATAAATACCAGTTTTTCCTTTTGTCATTTCTTGAATGTCTTTAAAAAAATAAGTATTATTTTTTCTGGATTTCTGAATTGACTGAATTGATACGTTTTATTGTTTTTATTTATTTAGATAACGTTTTAAAGCCCGAGATAATTAGACTTAACTTTCTGAAAGACTCTCACGAAAACCACATCACAGCCAGCGCTGGTGGCGGAGATGAAGTGTGGATCATAATTGATCAACTTGATAAAAATGGTATACCTTATGAGAGAAGAAAGTTTCGCGGAGTTTTCGAGATTTTGTAGAATAATATGGGCTAATTTTGCCTAAAAGAGTGGTATCTAAAGCTAAGGGATAAATATTTTGTATATTTTCGTGTTTCACGAATTCGCGAAAATTTCTTCCCATAAGGTAATGTATTTTGTTGAAAAATTTAATTAAGTTTCGAGGACTAAGAAAGTAATTGTGTTTCCAACTATTCATGTCACAAGTTTTTGAACTGTGTCTCAATCCTTTTTTTTGTCTCTTACTGTTTTCATTGTCTTTTTGTTTCAGAAACTTGTGTCAATGTCCATTTTGAAGCTAATGGTAAGTGACACCTTTCATTGTCTTTTTTTTAGCATTTTGTTTCGATAAAGAAAATTTGGTATAAACTTAGGAACCAAAGCAGTCACATTTCGTAAACTGGGTGGTTGCTAAAGATTCCAAAAACTTTGCTTGACAACCTGAAAATAAAAAGTGTAGGAAAGCGAGGTCAGCTTTTTTAGCATTTGCTAAATTTCTAACGTCCTTATAGGTTTGAAACAGGGTAAAAGGTTTAAGGTTATCTTTCGATATCTTTTCAAGGTTGGTCTCACACTCAAATGGAACCTGTCGCTAGAAACGTAAGAATTCACTTGATTTGTCTCGAAAGTTACATCATAATCCTGGTTGCTTTAAATTGGGACAAAGTTCTGGAAAATATTATTAAGTTAGGGAAACTTTAAACCTTTATATCCAATGGATGAATTTAACATTGTTTTCCGACAGTTTTTCTTGTTTTATTTGGCGATTTAAGAAGTCTTTGTCGAGACGTGATGAATAGCTTGACTAGCTTAGTGAATTACTTGTGATTTACTCATGCCCAATGTCTGTTTATCCTATAACAGGTGTTAGTGAGTTGCCTAGTACCGAAGTATAAGGATGGTAACATCAGAGTTGGAAACCGTGTCGAAGCAACGATTCGGTTAAGTCTCATTGCTTATCCATCCAACTTGTCAAAGCCGATGGTCTTTTATTATATTCCTGGAAACCGAAGTCCTGATGGTAAGTACTTTGTTTGGAATTGTGAAAAGCAGATTTAAAAAAAATTACATCTAACTAAGATAAAATACAGGAACGAGGTACTCCTCAGCATCGTATTAATTAGCTTACTTAGTGATGTCCAAGCTATCACTCAGTGCACGGTGGTGCCAGTAAAAACCATTAATCAAAACCAAATTTATTCTTTTTGTCACAAATGGAAGATCTAAAGTGGGATTGAGCCATAGTCTATATGACTTTCTGATAAATAATAAGATGCTCGTGGGAATTTTTTTAAATCTATAAATATATTACTATCAATTCCAGTGTGTCTTCCCTATCATTTTTCGAACAATGAACAATAGAACCTAGTATCCAAGTAAATTTTTATTTGTTTTAGATAACTTAAAGCGTATGGCTGACAAGAGCATTGATCCGGATTTTGGAAGACACCTTTTAGAAACAAGGAAGAGACAAAGAGTTAACGATTATCCAGTTAACACTTTGGAAATGCAGCACTTTGCAGCTACAGCAGAAAGTAAAGACATATTAGCAGCTGATCCATCGATTTCAACTCCAAAAGAAAAAGTGGAGTCACACAACGCTGAGCGTGAAGTTTCAGCATCTCAAACCATACCCTTTAAGGATAGAGACGAGATGGATCCGGCTGCCGTGCGATTTACTAGTGAATCGAGTGGACTTTCCGAGCAAGAAAGTCCCTCAAAAATCGAAACAAGTCAACCAATGTTTAGTATGGATCAAGTCGTTCCACAACATTTGACTAACCATTTCGTTAAAACTCAACAAACCACTTCGGACCCAAGTATTTTAAGACAGATACAAAATACACCCAACATGTCCCAACAACCAGAACGACCACAGCCCTTCAATCTCGTGCCTTTGGAATCTGGAAACAACCTTTTGAACTGTAACAAAGAAACTTCATATCCACAAAATGTCTTCCCCGTTCTGCCGTCTGATTGTAACGTTATTGCTGATACAAACATTGCTTTTCCAAATCAGAGAACAGTCTTTGAGACGCAAGTCACAAACGGAAGCGAAGATTATGCTCGTATATTACCCACAATGCAACAGAACCAAGAAGGGGGTGATGTGAATAGTTTGACAAGTAACTACCTCAAACCATTCAACCACGGTACACCTGAAAACAACCAAGCTCCAGCATCACAACAACTCCAAAAGGTTTGTATGAATAAACTTAAAAAAACTAGAGTTCGTTAAATATTTATGGAGAACAACGATGCACTGGCTTCTTTGTCAACAATTGACGCCAGTCTTTGGAGTCGTGCTGTTTTAGCGTGAACATTAAAAATATATTAAAAGTATATATTTTCAGAGAGCTTATGAAATTCTACATCTGATCAGCCTAATTTTGGCAATGGAACATGACCGTGAAATTATTTTTCCAAAAATCTTCGACTATTAGGACTTCGAACTTTTTGTATATAAATTATTCTCTCTCCGTTTCTCAAAAATTGCCAAAATTAGGCTGATCAGATTTTGATTGGTTTAGTTTTTTTGTGAATTTTTTGATCGTTTTCCCGATTGTAAGTTTTCCTGATTCTACCATGTTTACTAGTCTATATGAATCACCGTGGAATTTGGCTAACCGGAAACAGTGAGATCAACTTGGTAACTTTCTTGCATTTTTTCGTTTTTATTTTTATTTTTCTAGAACAAAATTGAAGAAACACCAAGTTTTTTGAAAATCTACGAAGAGGTGAAAACAATTGGAACGGCTAAAAACGATCAACAAGAACAGAATTCTTTTGGAAACCTTCTTGCAGAATCAATCTGCTTACTGGACAACGATCAGGATATCGACTTTCAAATGCAAGCCAAAAATTAATCATTGTCAAATAAATATAAAGATCTGAAATAAAACGGTATGGTAAATCAATCGGAACAAAAAAATCTCAACAGTTTTACGTTAGAATCGAAATGCTTGACACCTCACTTATGTTATGGCAAATACGTAACTTCTACCGGTTGAGCAGAATGATATCTGCGAATGAAGTCTTGAATAAAACGTATTCAATTTTGGCCCACTTATGGCAAATACGTAACTTCTACCGGTTGAGCAGAATGATATCTGCGAATGAAGTCTTGAATAAAACGTATTCAAT
>JAUJPO010079084.1:0-10847 GCA_032270745.1 Tiaropsis multicirrata
TAGTTTCTTATAGATAGCATGTTTTCGACATCTATAACTCAACCTGAAACGTCATAACGACATATCCTTAGCAATTATTTCCATGATTTAAGCTCTCCTAGGAAAACTTATGATTCCATTTGGGACTTGAGTTGTTGTATCTTATCATCCATGATCTTATTGAACAAGGCAATAAAAAAGGAACGAAAAATTATTTTATTACGATAGGAGAGTAAACAATAATGTCATTACCGCCGACAAAGCTAGAACATGAAAAATCAATGGAAACTCAGCAAGTTGTTTATGCAGAGTTTTATTATATATCCTTGGTAATATCATAATGAGTTATATAGGAAGAGGAAAAATATCCCGAAAATGATGCGTCATCAAACTTAATGTTCAAAAAGATAGTGACATAAGAGACAATAGAAAATGTTTTTTTTCCTCTCGCTTCTTTATATTCTTAGCAGAATAGAATCCCTCCTGAGGGGCAATAAGAATAGACAAAGTGGGCAGATAGCTCTCAACTTCTCATGAAGACTCCCTCTCTCTATTCGCCATAGCAACAAGTGTCTTAACGACCTATAGATAGGTGATTATCAAATTAAACTAGTTGTCCTGATTGTATGAATTAAGATCTCCTATATGTTTTTGTTGATTTCTTTATCCTCTCTTTTTTATGACAAATGCGTGGTTAACAAAAGGTCTAATTAAGTTTTGGGATTATTTTACTTTTCTATACTTCTTTTATGGTTGTTTTTAAAATGCTACGCTAAACATCTTACCCCCTGATTGAAAAAACTAATCAATCCTGTTGATTTTCTTTAAATCAGTCAATAAATCTAATGAGTAATGGATAATAATACCTAACCCCCTGAATTATTTTCATGGCAGTACAGAAAAAATGAGTCATTTAGGTCGAAGGTATTTGTGATAGAATTTTCAAAATCAGTTTGATGTGAAAAAGGCCTTGTTGAAAAAAAAATCGAATATCAGGTCTAAGTTTTAGACTTTTTTCAGCAGAAGGGAACAAATCTTTCCCTGAGTGTTTTCTCCTTGATTTCTTTCTTGATGGTACTGGCTTGATTTTTTTTTCTCCATTGGTCAAGATGAGATCGTTTTCAGTTTTGATGCTGGCATGTTTGTTTTGTAATTTTCAAACCATCAAAGGTTAGTGTTGTTGTTTGACTTCTTTCTTCGACTGTTGGACTTAGTAAAAAATCGTTGCGATACCGATATGAATATTAAAAACTACATTTCTTCAAGTATTTCCTACACTCAATGTGGTGTCGAGACTCAAAGCTCGTTTTTATATTCCGTGACTGGTTACACACTGCCGCATATCTTAAAACGTCTGATGTAGCAATTTCAACTGAAGAAGAAATGTTAAGATTATGGCCCGATGATAGGATGAAGAATCTTTCGAAACTATAAATCTCGTGATCAAGCGACAAGAGCAGCCGGCGGCTAGAAAACGAAAAATAACTGTTCAGAAGCGTTTCCAAGGCTTGTGATAAAATTCACTTCCTCCTAGATTTTCTTGTCTGTTTGCTAAGCAGAATAATCCTGGATTTTCTCCTAAAATTTCCCCTCCTGGAAAAATAGTACAGGCATTTGAGAAAAGTCCACCGGCGGCTGCTCTTCAAGCGACAATAAACTTATATACATAAATACATATAGTAGGAAAAGTACTAAACTAAATAAATATTAATATGTTGATGAAAAATAAATGTTTTATTTCTCTTTTAAAAGGTGGAAACATAGCAGAATGCAGATTTAAAAGTCCGAGTGTTGGTTCAAGATTTTGTTCCATGTTCGGAGGAGATTGGTTATCACCGGACAGTAATGTATGGAACACCGATGACGCAACAGATAACCCTTCTACGGGACCAGCAGCTGTTGACCCTGCAACAAAAGGTAAGTTGGCTGAATATTTCCATTATCAGAGGCGGATGAAGAAGGTACTCAAATATTCTGACGAAGAGTGTTGATTTCCAGATCAGGAACATGAGCAAAAGCAACACACTTTGTCGAAGATTTTGAGAGCCTTCTCTATCCAGCACTGGTTATGAACATTATGTGATGCTAACAGCCCCTCCGTTATAAGGGGTAACAGATACGTGTCTTTACGAATATTTTAAAATAAAAAGTTTATGAAAAATCTTTCGAAACTCTTGTTGAAACGAACTTAATCCTCTTAGATCTTTCCAGAATTGTTTACTTATACTACCATATGTATTCATTCTTTCTAATTGATTTAAATTAAACTATTTCTTAGATTCTGACACCGACAAATACTACTTGTACGCAAATGGCCAACAAAACACTCAGCACTGTTTTTTGAGTAAACCAAAAACGGTTGACAGTGCAAGTGCCGTTTGTGTTAGCTTCTACTACAATATGAATGGCCCAACCATGGGAGAGTTATGTAAGTAAATCCATTATTTCTTTCATGTCTTAGACGTAATTTATAAGGCCGAGCTTCTGCCGTGTCGAACCGAAAATATTGGGTTCGACAAAAATGTCGCGCTCTGGTGATTTTTGGTTTATACCTTAAAAAAATGCCGAACTGTCAGATTTTTTCATTTATAACATTTAAAAGTTGAGCTAAATTTTCAAGATGGCGGCTTTAAACAGAAGGCAATTACTGTGTATGTATATCACTTATTTGAAGAATAAACGGAAAAACACAGATTTTTGATCAATAAGGCAATCCTGATACTTTTATATTTTGAAGAGAAACGTAGTATTATCATCCGTCAGAGCTTATTGTACATAGAAACCTTGTTACTACAACTTGAAGAGTTACAAAAACGAGAGCGAAGTGAAAGAAGAAAACCGAGGTCATGTCGTAGATTTGTCAGGAATAAGGGATGGTGGAGTTACGGGATACGTATAGCGATGAGAGATTTTTCGAAACCGTGGAACATTCGATTTCATTCTAGAACGAATTCATGATAGAATAGTGAAAAAAACACCGAAAGCTCGCGAAATTTTCGACACAAAATTTAGCGAATTCAAAGAAAAAATCTTTTTCGCGAGC
This sequence comes from Tiaropsis multicirrata, assembly GCA_032270745.1. Lineage (NCBI taxonomy): Eukaryota > Metazoa > Cnidaria > Hydrozoa > Leptothecata > Tiaropsidae > Tiaropsis > Tiaropsis multicirrata. Next base: position 3,023 of record JAUJPO010079084.1, read on the forward strand.
ATAAACTCGCGAATCAAGAGTAAAAACGGACATTTTCAGCTAATTCAGTCAAATTTGATAAACAGTGATAAACAGTCGCGAAAAAGTTTGGACGCCTAAAGTACAGTTTATCTATATTAATTCATTTTCGAGTTTTTGTATATCATTGAAAAGTAATATGAAAATGAAGTCTTTAATATCCAAAATGAAAGATGGAAATCATATTTCTAATCAGGGGATTAGAGGGATTTAACTTTTTTCACAGAAAACGAATAGCTCTAAGAATAGGTTTGTTCAAAATTTCAAATATATAAATATTGAATGGTAAGGCTTGTGTCCAGGTTTTTTTCAGCAAGCTTTTTGCCAACGTCGATCATGAATCTATCGGTACGCTAAAGCTATAAAAAGAAAACAATCAACAATTCTTTTAGTTTTCGTACCCGCTCAACTACTCAAAGAAAATTGACGGAGAGTATTAACTTCAAATAGGGAATCGAACGTCCTAGATTTTGCGGTTTTGCGGGACGGCAGTCGTGAATCACTAGCCTGCCGCCTTCCTTCGATGTATAGCGAGATTACGTTAAGCGAGATAAATCGTGGCGACGGTGAGATGTGAACGCGAACATCCAAACAGCCAATCGAGTGTTTTAGATTTTGCGGGGCGACAGTCGCGGGTCGCTATCTGCCGTCCTCCTTCGATATATCCCGCTTAACAACCTCGCTTATATCTCACTCAACGTAACTTCGCCATTATCAAGTTAAAAGGCACCATGAATTTTGTTCTCAAAAGTTTTACGCATATCCAACAGCGCTTTAAGATGTGTTACATAGCTCAAGTCAGCTCAAGTGTTAAAAATGTTTTACTTCCTTGAATCAATCAATCAACAAATCACTCAACCAACATATATACCGTGAGTACAGAATACGTGACATGAATAAGCTCTACACGTTGTTTTCTTGAGAACCTTTTGGGAAACAATTTCAGCATTTCTTACGTATCACTATCAATACTGGACAACAACATTTCAACACGCGATCGCGCTAAATTTCAGGTACCGTCACACATGACGAAAAAGGACCAAATTGAAGCTCATGATCTCGCGATTTCCACGATACAGTGCAAAACTTCGTGTAGTCACGCATCGAGCTATCTAAAATGTTATCAAATCACGACTCTATGCTCGAACTTTAAATCGCACAATCAGATCAAAAAGTTTTCAAAATTACGCCATCATGCCAGAAATAAGAATAAAATCAACTCTATCAATCAAACTCAAAATAATTAAAAATACACCATGCAAAAAAACGAAAAATTGCTGGTCAGGTTGACCAATGCAATCAAAGACTCCAAAGTCTCCGGAACGGTCTTCCCAAACTATAAGTGTTTTCGTCCACTGGATCTTATTGTGTTTCTCTGAAAAAATTGAGTTTTGGTGTGAGAAAATGTAAGGAGACCTTTTGTCATGTTCACATTTCTTATGGTCAGAAACCACAAAATTAGGAGGTTACAAAGAAAGACCGATTATGATAAGAATAAGATTTGTGGTTGAGTTGAAGGTAAAGGAGGCTTCTTTTCACAACATATAGAATGATGATGGGGTTTATAAAAGTATTTTGTTGGTGGTTTTCATAAGGTTTTTGACTTGTTGATAGATTTGGAAATTATGTTAAATCTTGATTCTCTCATACTACTTGTGTATCATCTTGTCAGTCATAAGGCTTTAAACCTCTTTTACACTGTTGGTTCATCCAATCCAAAGAGATTGATGATTGATTATCTACAGTTGTCAGAGAGGTTTAATATAAAAACCCTTTTCATAAACCTCTTATCTATCCTTCATATTTAACGTCAGTTTGTAAAAGGATGAACCAAGGAGTTAATAGTTAAGTGTGAGAGCAAAGCTAAGAAACTTTCAACAAATTATGATAACTCGATTATCCCGCAATATCTCTTGATGACAAAACAAATTTACTCCTAGAATAGGCACACTTTTAAGTTTTCTGTACACAGACCCCATATCTACGGAAAATTCAAACGTTCAAAGAGACAATCTGCACAGTCTATCCTAACAAAGTATACTCTAGTGCGGAATGACTTTTAACTGGTTTGTCACTCAATAAAATTAAAACCCGCCAAGACCCCTTCTTACCTCGATATACAACAAGAAATCAAAATTTTCGAGTCTTTCTATAAAAATCTACTATACTTCTACATCTGAAAGCTTCACCTAGGGTTCGAAGCTGAATCTCTTTTACACAAACTTTTCTTCTTTTGAAATACATTTTTAAGACCCAATGATGACGACCGGCTTAAGAACTATAACAGAAAAAGATGGGCTGTATTTCAAATTATGAAGTCATTTGTGCCGGTCTTTAATGTTAATTAACTTTTACATCCCTAACATCGAAGCAATGGTTCCTTAATTGGCCTATAATTTGATTAATGAGAAATGATAACATCGTCTTAATTAAGGATTTGACCTAACGATTGCAACTAATTATGGTTAATAATTAATATTCCTATCTTCACCAGCGAATGCTCTCTTTATTGTTAGATGGACTGGATCTTAGGCCGAAACACAAAACTCTGAAAGAACAAAGGCTGGTCTCTTGTGTGTTGTAGTAGATTTTGAAGGGCTTGTCTGATTAGTCCGCAGACCTAAGTCCAACAAGGAACAAAGGCTGGTCTCTTAGAAATTACAGAGAGGGGTAAAGAGTCTAGTTGCGGACGTATTTCTTACTATACTTTCTCCCGCTTTCTTTACAGACATAACCCAAAGAAGCTGGAAAGACAATCAACAAAAAGCTGGTTCAAATGAAATGAAATGAAACGAAAGTTTAAAGGTGAGATTTTAAGTGCCGAATCAAAGACTTTATTGATCCTAAACTTTTGCATGATGGGAGAGCCTCAAACTGATCCGGAAAATCAGAAGATTATGGCTAAAAATTCAAAACTAGTGGCTCTGCATAAAAAGATTATAGAACGGAAACCCCATGAATTTCAATGAGAGGCTGGGCGGCAATAAGTTGTTTTCCATAATATTGAATAGGCTTGATAATATTATGCGATCCTTTACACGCTTTTTTATAAGAATATTTTATAAAAACATTAAAATTCGAAGAAGCCTTCTAATGTTCTTCAAAATGTGTCCACAATCAAAAATGAAAAAATGTTCTTATTTTTATACTTTTGATTCTCCGAAGCCTTCAAATGTTCTTAGTATTATGTTGTTAATTTTTTGACCTTGAAGCCTTGTGTTCTTATATACTTTGTTCTTATAAAAAACGTGTAATAGGGATGCAGTTCATCTGTGTTTTTTCGGGTTAAATTCAAAACAGCCGATATGATACGTAGCGCATACAGTAATAAATCTTCTTGTAAAATTGAGAAATCAAAAAGTCAGACTTTAGTGTAATACTGTGGAAAAAATATAATTAGAAAATACGCACAGCGGGTGCTGATACTATCTTCACAGTCAGTTAAAATTGATGATATAAAATGATAGCAGGATACTAGTCGGAACGCTGCTTACAAACGGCTAGACAAACGGAGCCATGGAGCCATAATGGTAGAAAGAGGGGAAAACGATTCAACTCAATGGTATCATGGGTCTTCAATTCAGGCAATTAATGTTGTTGGAAAAGACTCCCAGACCCCCTTGTTCAATTTTTGTGACACTTACGTAAAGGTTTGAGGGATGGTATTTCTCGGATTTTTATCAAGTTTTGGTACATGATTTTTGCCAAATATTAATTGCTAGGATTGTACACAGCTCATCTTATATCCAACCGTTGAACGTTATCCATGGCACCATCAAAAGCGCCACACTTAGTGGCGCCCCAGAGCCTCAACATCGAATCAAGCAGTCAAGAATAATTACTTTTTTCCATCTAGAGATCCTTCACCCTATCTTTTCTCGAGCGCGTAAACCGTATATTAAAAAGTTGAAGAGCAAAAATAGCAGAAGAGGGTCGCTTTCGCTCGTTTTTTAATGAATTAAGAACATAAGGCGAGGATTTTGTGAAAAAAAGAAAGATAACTTTCAAGAAAGGTTGCCGCTAATAAGATTATGAAGTGAAAATACAAATGAAGTTCCTCATTATATTCTGTGAGAGAGATATTCTCACATTACTTTACGAACCTGAGATAAGAAATATTGTTTTCCCCCTTCCTTCTCTCTCTCTTCGAAAGTTGCACTGAGATACCAATCGAATAAATAATATTATAAACCAACGGATATAAATAGAACCTTTAAAGTGCTTCATAAAAAACAGGTTTTGATATTTTTTTTGACCATATTCTGACAGTGAGCAAAGTTATGTTCTGCACTAGATTCTGCCATCTCTAGCGAATAGAATCGAGACAGGAAGAATTTGAAGCCGCACAACTACGTAGTTAACGCATCGGTTTAAAAAAAAGTTTTTAAAGTACAGTTCCCCTGTCCCTTTACAACCTCGCTGGAGATGGAGAAGCGACTAACCAACTAACCAACGATAACTGAACCAACCAACCTACAAACCAAAAACAGTGTCGGAGAGCGTTGCTTTTCTTCGTATCCCTTATTTGGAAGTCAACACTCTCCTTCAAAATCTTTGAGTACCTTCTGTATCCGCCTCTGCAAAAAACGGAAGAAAGCATAAAGCTCTATATGACACAACATGTACCCTTTCTCTACCCTTCTCAAAACAAACACACACGAGGTCGTCACCAGCCAGTCACCATTTTGTTCACAACTGCTTCTATCTATGAGAAAAAGTTGATTTTTCATTGAGTAGAAACGCATCACTTAATGAATTTATTGCGCTCAAATCTCTTTAAATCTAATTAAAGTCATCAGAAAAGACAATAGGTATCTGTTTTTATTGCTTTTTCTATAATCTTTCATTAAATATTGTAATCGAATGAGAAGTAGGCAAGCTGTCAACTGCGGCAGATGCTGTCACAACCATCCTGATTGTACTTTCGTAAAATTCTATTTTATTGGGTGTCTCTCTGATTGAACACACATTGTTCTTTTAAAACCAATCAATAGAACCTTTATTCAACGGATGAGCCAATCAATGAAGCTATTGTCAGAGGATAAGCCAATCATAGAATAGGTAGTAGATTCCAATAAAATCCAAAACCAATATAAACTGCTGTCAAATGTTTAACGAAATATTATAATTGCTTTAAAAGGAATTTTTAAAAGGCGTTGTGCTAGGTCAAATCTGCTGGTACAGTAGATTCTCTTTAATTCGAGATGTGTTCGAGTTATGGAGGGTTTTTTGAGTTCGGATAGGGAATTTTTACGAGAATTTCCCCTCAGCTAAAGTAAAAGTACATTAAAATTTGTTCAAGTTCGAGTAACGGAGATTGGAGAAACCCCAGCAGACAAGCAACGTTATTCCAACATTGTTTCAACGTCAGTCAACGTTCAGACGTTGGAACAACGTTCCGTGTCTAATGGGAGAGAGATTCTTCTGTACAGACTGCGACATTACGTAATTACGTAATTAAGAAAAAGTGGGCTTCTTCTCTACTAAAATAACTACCTCAGCTCAGTACCATACGAGTTTTAACATCTGCATTCTTGTGAAAGAAGAAGAATCCGACCCGCATTACTTTCTATACCATAGTCTTAAACTTTGAGTTTTTGCTTATTTTGCATTTCCAGTTTTCCTATCCCAGACAAACGATATCTTTAAGACCTTTTAGATTGAGTTTATTTTAGCTATGCATGACAGTCAATGTTTATGTTAGACGAAATCTTAAGTCGGTAAACAATGTCCCGTAGCCTCAATCGGTATATTTTCGCTCAACGTTTCTCGTTTTGTTAACGAAAATGCTTCCTAGTTTTCTAAACCAGTCGCGTCGAGATAAAAGAATGTTCTCTTTAAAATGGCGACTGTCAGCTCAATATCTGAAAGTCATAACAAATTTGTGATTTTTATTTTAAAAAAAAACAAGCATACTTTAGCTTAACGTACGATGCCGTCAACAAAGACGTGTGATCTCAACGAAAGAAATCTTTTTAAATGTTGAAAAAAAAATCTTGACGCCTCGTCGGTCATAAAACTGTTTTCAAAGTTGGATATGCAAGATCTCAACTGTACAGGAGAGCAATTAGAGTAGCTTCCATTAATGGTAAAAATAATCAGTGTATTCTCTCCTTCATTCCCCCTGTACCCAACTTATTTTGACTCGAACTTGTAGAATGGAAACAAAACAATGACATTTGTCATCAAACCTAAACATATAATTCCTCAGAGATGGGACTATTTCTGCTATTTGCGCCGACTTTGGGCCCAGGTGGGCGTTTCGAAATCGGACCCTTTACAGTGCAGTGCAGCATGACAGTGAAAATTTTACTGAAAAAACAGACCTGCACTGCATTTTTTCCCAGTTTTAACAAAAAAGTTAGAATATTTTTAAAATTTCTTACTCTAACAGTGCACCTCCACCTGTCAAAACCTACAAAAATATTTTCTTAAGAGCTGCGCGTCAAGTACGTCACTTACCTTGAGTGCCGCCCCCAATGTAATATCAGTCTGAGATTTCAGAGCGCTTAAAATTTCACAGCGGCCCAGGAAAACATGAAAGATTGAATTAAAATGTCTTTCTAAGCATGCGCTTCTATTGTTTTGAAAAACCGAAAAATTGTTTGTGTCAGCATTTATAAGGTTCAGCCTGGAAGATTGTAACGACACCCCCTCCTGGTTTTAAATCTCATGTAAACAATGTGCAGAAATTCAGAACGGCCTATGATTCCAGACTGCTCCCACACCGCTACGGTGATTAGGCATGCACTCCATGCTCCACATCAAAATCAACATATTTTTTCCGCGAATCGAAACATTGTATCTAAATCAAACAGGGAACGCCACAGTCAATGTAAAACTTAAATCAAACAGCATTTTGTCCAGACTACATAAAATCTACATCTCATTTGTCATACTTACCGAAAGGTCTTTCAAAATTCATAGACGAATCACCTCAAGGAGCCACAATCTCATCATCAACTTGAAAAAGACTCTAAAGGTTTAATGCTATATATTCTACAAAACAAGCTCTTTTTTTAATCACACATACGAATAACAGTAAATAATAAATCAGATTTATGTCTCCAGATCTTTTAAAACACACACTTACACCGAATGCAAATTGACATTAATCTTGGGGTCATCACAACATTCTTTACCGGTGTTGCACAATATAGTCTTGAAGGTGATTAACTGACTTTCTTCATATAGCTTTGTTTCTAAAAAAGCATAATCAAGAATTGCTTTCTCCATTCATACTTAATGAAAATATAGCTAAATCCTTTCTAGGGAATACCCAATCAGCCCGAATCAGAGGATGCAATCCCGATATGACCCCGATATAATCCGTTGATAAAGTTTCGCCCAGAAGTTCACTATTATCTACTCCTCTCAATACCAAGATTTCAAAAAATGTTCAGAACTATGTTTCTTTTACCATACCCTTATAAAAAGTGTTGTCGTTTTTGTTATCTCATTTCTTTCTCATGGTTCTTAACTTTGACTTGACAATGTTTTAATCCTCATAAAACCATCAAAACCTAATTTTATGGTTTGACAAAACATATTGAACATTAGTAATAAAGTAACCTCTTAAAAAATCTTAAGTCAAGCTAAATTTAGTTTCCTTTTGATTTTTGATAGAGCTTATAAATTGTTTCTAAAGTTTCCCTCGTAAATAAAGTCTTTCCTCGTAAAGGGTTTTGTTCGGAAACTAAAGATAGTGGATTTACCAGAATTAATTTAGCCACTTTATTTTTGCCCTCGGATAGTAATTTGATGTTGAAGCTGGGGAAAACGCGGGGGGGGGGGGGGGGGGGGGTGG
>JAUJPO010079095.1:0-10846 GCA_032270745.1 Tiaropsis multicirrata
AGCCCGTTTTCCTTCAAATTTGGTATGTAGTACCTTGATAACAATACCTTGAAGTGGGCGTAATTGATTTTTGTCAAATTTAATGATGACGTCATCAATAATGGGTAATAATGGCGGGAAGTCTTCGAGATTTTCAAAGCTCCACGCCACCCAAACAAAAAGATGGGCGCCCGCCCAGAAAGTCTTTACTAGCCAAATTTATTTAGTCTCCAATTGCAGTCAACGCTCCAAGGTCAGCGAGGCAATGGTTACGAATAAACAAAACAACATGGCGAGGTGCATATTTTTCTTTAAATGTGATGTCCTTTAACCTTTTTTCTTATTAAGTTATTACTCAAGGGTTACAAATGGCTTTTAAATCATAAATATTTATGAGAGGGCAGCAGAAATAACAATAGTGCACGTATCAGCACCTTCAGCCAAGATGAACGGTGACACAACAATTCCAATATTCTGAGGGTAATCAGAGACAGAGTCATCAACACAGTTTCACAGTTAACTGTGTTTTTTTAATATAAGTCCTGAAGTTGAAGATTCTCCTGACTACTTTTTTATTTAGACTTTGATAAGAGAACTATCAAAATTTTACAGTCCAGACTGTCTTAAAATCGAACTACAAGTGGGTTAGGTATTTAGTTGAACTTAAAGTCGTACTTAAAATCAAACTTTGTTTGTCAGCCGATTAACGCTGTAGCATCACTGTACTGAGATTTTAAATAAATCTGACCTAATATATATTGTATATACTGTATATTTCAAAAACATGACAAAATAGAGGCAGGATCTCTACCGTACTCCATTTGGAGCCTAATGTAATGTTACAATAACCACTCGTTCAAATTGTAGCTCGTAGCTATTTTCTATGAAATTAAAAAGCTCCATAATTTTGTATATACCCAATTCTAGACCATAATGTAGTGCTTTTTCGTTGCGCGGGACATCTTACAGAGGAGAGCTCTATTTTGGAAGAAAGTTACCGTCAACTGGGGCTACTTGTGGGTGCCAGAACAGACACCATTTTGCCAAACTTCCAGGATTTTGTGAATGTTTAGTTTTGAAATCGAAAGTAGAATTCAACTCTGTCATCTGTTGTGGTGAAATCGTCAAAACAAACTTGTTGTCAGAAAAGAAGACCAGATATTTGGTAGTCCCTTGTTTAAATGGAGAATCCCAAGTAGCCCTGGTTGATGGTATATACATTGTACAAATGGGAAAATTCCTTTTTTTTTAAATCGCTGCATCTGTTTTCTGGGGAAATTGATGTGGGTGGGTGACAGGAACAAAATAATTTTTCAATGCCTTCCCAATTGGAATATTGATTTACGATTGCTGAAAACAATGCAAATTTTTAAATGGAACACCATATTTTTTTGGTAAATTTCAATTGTTTGATTGTTCAACAATCGAAAAATAATTTTTTTTCAATTGTGTTAGATTTTTGATTTTACAAAATTCAACTTCTTTGTCAAGATAGTATCAATCTACAAGAAATTCAAGAAATCGATTCCTTTGCATGTCTAAAATTAAATTTAAAGAATATTCAATATATACTGGGTGACCCACAAAAAAGTTGTGTTAGGTGGTCTCGTGGAGCCGTTTAACAAATGGTTTTGTAGGACAGTAGTGTAGTGGTTATTGTCCTCACCTTCTGTGTAGGAGGTCCAAATTCGACTCCTGCTTAATGCTGCAATTCACTTGGCAAGTGAATGTATCTTCGGTTAACCTATACCATGTAAGCAGATTTGGTCAAGTTAATGAGCTTGGCGTACACGTAAGATTGAGCTATAATCATCAAGTTAAGTTAACCATCGCAAGTGAGAATGGAACCACTAATATTTTGTATAAAAGTCCTCCACTATCTTGATACTTAAATACTAACCAGGAGGTATTAAAACATCTTTTGATCATTTAAAAAATCTTATTAAAAATAAACTGTGTGCACTTTCCTGATTTTCCCCATGGAATTTTGGCTTTTTAACTTTTGTGGACAACCATTTTATAACTGCTGATTGTCTCTACCTTTCAGCATACTGATACCCCAAAATGAATTCAGATAGTTTAAACCAGAATGTAGATTACGTATCCAGTAGTGGACACATCTTGAGTGTTGAACAGAAAGCTGCACTTCAATCATCCCTTGTCATATTGAAAAACCAACAGAAATTCAAAGCAGTTGAATTTTGGGGCAAGATTACTGGAACTAAAAACGAATATTTTATTGTACAAGGAATCGGTACCGATCAAATTAAAGACAGGAAAACATTATACAGGTATAAAACCATTTCATTTTAAATAAGCGTATTTTATTAATAAATAATATTATATATTTTTAAGTTGTTCAGCTTGCATAACGTATGTTACATATTGTTTTTGAAAATGATTTCAAATTAATTATCTTGAATTATCAATGAAAAGCAAGTAAATTTCATTATTTGATAGTCTGGATTGTATAAAATGGGGTTTAATGCCCAGCCCCAATGATGAAACAAGAAGGAAATGCACTTTGATCAAAGGACGATTCACTGGTGACCCTTCACATGAATATGAACATTCTGAAAAAAGTGCTGATGAAGAATTAAATGAAGAAGAAGGCACAATGGTAATCTGAAATTTTCTTTTTATAAAAATATATAATATCAAAATGTTCTGCATGGTTCATTCTGGTTCACTGATTTTCTGAATAAAAATTCTCTTTATATTGTATCGTTTTATAAGCATATACTAGGCGAGGGGTGTTTTGGGTTATTAATCCCATTTTAAAGTATTCTTTAAGTAAATGACGGTGTTTTTTTTTACCTTCCAAGAAACAGGGATTTCTTTAATCAAGGTATTGTAAAGAAGTGCTATATTTTAACTCTCAAAAAAGAACTGATTTAAAATGAAAATTTGAAATAATTATGAAGCTGGGTTTGCAGGATAAAAATTTCTACTTCATTACATTTCATTCTTGTTTCATTCTATCATCACAGATATTGGTTAAAGAAGAAGATCGATTGGCAATTGTGGTTGAAAATATCTGTAGAGATGTGGCTATTGTTCCTCGTGGAGCTTTCCTTAGGACACCACTTGGTGAAGTTATCAAAAATAAAGCTTTTGAAGGTATGGTGTGTGATCATCATTTCATGTTAAATGTTTTGAGGTTAAAGCCAATAATCGTTCTACCTTCATCTTTTTATTGTCAAATTTAATAATCAATAAATTGCTTTAAAAATTAAAATTGTTTATAGAAGTTTCAAATTTTTTTGGTTATTATGACAAAGCTCTAAAAAAATAATGTACAGAATCTAAATATTTCCATTTTAAAACTCAATAATAATAATGTTTCCAATTATTAATCAATTCTCCTTGACAGGTTTATCATCAACAGAGGCATTACGTTTGACATCATACTTTCACTTTCGTGAGCCCGTTCTTCTTCACCAAAAGACCTTACTTCAACAGGTATTCTTTGTTATATTTTTATAGTTGTTTTGGTATAACAAGTACTTCTTTTGGATAAAAATGAAAAAATGAAAGAAAGAAATATTGCTACCAAAATGTCCTCTCAGCTATTATGTAGCTCAAACCAACGTTCTTCTAATGGCGCGAGAATGTAAATTTTTTGGTATCCAAAAACCCTCGAATTTGATAGAGCCCAATTATTGAGAAAAAACCTTTTTTGCAGCCAATTTTTGCCAAAACGGCCGATTTTTTCTGATTTTTAGTATGAGAGTGAGTACCATTGTTGGTAAAAAAGGGCTAAAATAATTTCTGGAAAAAGATTTCAGGCCCAAAATGGCCTTTTATGCCTTAATACCTGAGACGTGTTTTAGTTTTAGTTTTCAAGACACAAAAGTTTTCAGACAACGATGCTTTAGTTTCCCTGGTATGTTTAATGACCCCTATAAATTGAGCTTCGTTCGTTCGTCGGTTCGTCCGCTTCGTTCGTCGGTTCGTTCGCTTCGTTCCTCCCTTCCTTCCTTCCTCCGTCCAAAGGTTGTTTTGCCCTTAAGGGTTTAATTTCATTTGATTGTCAGGTAGGTCCATCAAAGTATCACTTGTTTCCATTGTTTTTATTACAGGCTGACTTGGACAAAGCTATTGACTTTTTGGACCCTATTTGCACTGATATTCCGGTCGATGGTAAGGTTAATTTTGGTTAACTTTTCCGTATAAATTTATTTCCTAAGCACTGAGTTTACCCCCTTTTTAACTTTTTAAATTGTTCTTTTGTTTGTTCGTTCGTTCGTTCCTAAATAATGGGGTTAAAATTTGCTTGGAATTCCAAGGCGGTCAGTATCTTGAGGATATCGGATTTCCGTAGGGTCTGTTAAAATTGACTTTGAAATCTGATTGGTCAAACCTTTAAAAATCGATATCCTCGACATATTTTGTATACTCTTTTGTTCATAGGTTCCTGGAGCATCCAAGCAGAACGTGGTCACAGTTTGATTGTGTTACGAAGTCTTCACTGGCTTGGGTTCACATTTTATCATGTCCCTGAATCCAATTCTTATGGATATGTTTACTTCGGTACTGGTGAAAAGAACCTGGATCTTCCATTCATGTTATAAAACAATACCAACTTCTGAAAACATGAGTGATATATTTATTGCCATGTAAATTTCTCAAAGTAGACATAGTTTCCTTTTTATAAGTGATTAAGTTAATTCTTTTTACGAAATATTATATATTGATTTTTTTCTCGGTTGTTGTATATAATTTATCTAAATAATATAATATTGTGATGCGTTTTTAAACTAAAATTACTTCTAGTTTTAACTTTTTTTGAAAGACCTTAGAAATCAGAAATCATTCGCCTCACCCCCAAGAGCTATCTGAAGCCTACTTTAGCCGGCCGTTTTCTTTTTGCCGTATCGAGTCTAATAGTGAATTAAATTCGGCTAAAGATCGACCGTCTACAGTCAAAGTTTTCGCCAATGCAATGACTTCCACCAATCCTTTCAAGCAAAGGTTTTGAGTGCCAATCTTTTTTCAAACCCACTTAATTAGATATGACAGGTAAAAAAATCTTTGTGAAAAATCGTCATTGTAGAGGTCAAAATCAAATAGAAGACACGATTAATTCTTTTGTTTAATCGATGCATTTTGATTGACCCAAATAGTCCATGGTTATAAGGAAAAAAATTCCCTTGCTTCTATAGAAAGGTTTTATACAAGTTAATGAAAGGGAAGTACGCTATCGGGAGTATGAGGTACTGTTCTGTACTGAATGTTCTAGTATACAATGTTGGATTTCGTGTGACAAATCTTTTCCAACGTCACCAACACCAGGGTCATTGGATGTTCCAAACTCGTCTCCAGTCCTCTCTTCCATTTTTTTATGAATTTGATAGCATTGTGGGACGATTCATAATGCCTTCATGCGAATAAAAAAATGGAGAATCAGGCTTTGGGTACGAGATTGTGGATGTTATTCTCTTGTGAAAAATACATCTCACTTGCTATTTTTCTTTTAACCAGACAAAAACGAAAAAATAAGGAAAAAACAAATGGTAAAAACAAAATAGCTGACATCATGGATGATGCGGATTTAGAAAAACTGATCGTCAAACCCGGCAAATTGCAGCCAAAATTCAAACGTGACGTCACAGAATATGAAGTTGTTCTCAACAGCGGTATCACAAAACTGAATATCGACCCTTTCACACGTGACTGTAATGCATCATGGACTATTGTGGTATGGTTTGATATTTTTTCTTTAATTTTTTTGATATTGTACCTTATTTTCGCGAATCAAGAAATTTCTCGAATTCGCCTGTTTTTCATCTAAATTCTTTCGTTTTCTTAGGGGACTAGGGCAAAACAGCATGAAATCAAAGATTCCTGGAAGATTTAATTTCGTGAAGTTGGTTGGAAATTCGCGGAAATCGCGAAAATTAATCACCTTAGGGTATTAACTTTTAGTTAGCTCACATTTAGATTGTAAGATCAGAATTCTTAGATTCTCTAAGTTGCACTAGAAACACTATCACCTTATATGGGACTTATTTGATAGCTTACTAAGATACATAGAGTTCCCTGAGCAGGTGTTTAAATTGAAGATGTAGTTTTTAGCACGTAAACTACTAATTTACCTTTAATTGACCTTTTCAAAGAAGTTTTTTGTTGAAAAGATTGATACTACTTTCAGGGTCGTGGAACAGAACGCTGTTTGGAAATCACTGAAGGCTCTGTATTTGATTTGGTGATTGAAGTGACTGCAGAAAATGGATCCACCAAAAACTATACAATCTCTGTCACCTCACTAGCCTCAAATAGTACCTATATCTCATCCCTGGTGATCAAAGGACACAGTCTAGTTCCTGCTTTCAAACATAGTGTATTGAACTATGACTGTGTGGTCCCCTCCAATTGTCGGGATATCGAATTTTTGTATGTAGCCCCAGATAAGAACACTAAGATTGAAATAATTCCGCTGATTGATGGAAAAGTTGTCCTGAATTACGGTAAAACGCATGCGCAGATCAAGATTACGTCACCAGATGGTACAGCGACTCGTTATTGCCACATGTTTATACAAAAAGAGAAATTAGTGTTTCCCTTACCGTTGAAAGCTGCTAACGAATTCGGATGTGGGTTATGTTTGCAGTTGGCACATTGCGCTGTCAAAGTGCTGGGGAATTGGTTTTGTCAGAGTTGTCTTCAAACTATAACACGTGTCAACAAAAAACATCCGTTTACTAATCAGCCAATCAAAATGGACGATGACGTCATTGTAAGTTCACAAGATGAAGAAATAAAAATCTCGAATCATCAAATGACTTGCCATTGTGGTGAAGATATATCTATGGGAGATTTAGTTCAACATTTGAAAACTGTTTGTAAGAAATTGTTGAGTGTTGACGATAAATCTGGTGTTGTGTTTTCAAAAGATGGTGATGCGAACAAGGTATACGAAATTCTTTTGGCTTATCTATTTTTGGATCTAATTTCAGGAATCGATAATTGTGCAGCTTGGCTGATACAGAAGGTTCGCAAAATCTTTGACGGAGAGTGTTGCTTTTGTTCGTAAATTCCTTATATGGAAGTCAACGCTCTCCGTTAAAAATCTTTGAGTACCTTCTTTATCCGCCTCTGGTAACGTGACCAAGATCTAGCGAAATCAGTGGTCTCAGAAATGATTATTTAATCTTAATGAGATTAAGAAACTAACACCCTGACGTGACGTTCAAAAATAAACATATAGGTTTCTGCCATGCATAAAAATTATTATAATTTATTAAAATTTATCTTAATTTATTAAAATGTATCTTAATTTATTAAAAAGATACATAAACGATTTATAAATTCGTAAAAAGGAAAGGCATAAAATCATAAAAAACTTTCTATAGACTTGAAATCTTCCCGCTTCTCATGCGGTTGAACTGTATGCATTGTTATGTTATGGGCTATGTACACCACACCTTAAACCTTTCTGGTTACATTTTTTTAGTTCCAAACAGAAGCTTGTTCGTCGTGTAGTTGTGCTTACTTCAAAGACGAGAAAGAATTTCATGGTTCGTTCATCTGTTCATCCAAAGAGAACTACAAATTCGATCGAAAATTGCTGGACGGTGATGGAAGAAAATGGGAAAAGAAATTACAAGATGAAATTTTGGCTCAAAGCATTGAAGAGCCAATGGTTGAAGCGATGAAAATTGAAAGAGAAATTGAACTATCACTTTCTAACAGTAAGAACCATCATTCTGTTTTCTACATTCTAACCTGTCTGGATATTCATCTCGGTTTCCAATGAGTTCTTCCAGAACGACAGACCGCCTGTGTTAAAGATATCAAAACATTTGATCGCTACCCTTTTGGACATCCGAATGAAAAAGGAATACCCCCGTTGGATATCCATACCATGTTGGATATCCATACCATGTTAGGCTTTTCCAGAAATAAAACGGTACGTTCACTGTCAAGGATATCAAGAATCTGGAGAGTTACACTTCGGATTTCCAAGTAAAAAACGAATATCCC
This sequence comes from Tiaropsis multicirrata, assembly GCA_032270745.1. Classification (NCBI taxonomy): domain Eukaryota; kingdom Metazoa; phylum Cnidaria; class Hydrozoa; order Leptothecata; family Tiaropsidae; genus Tiaropsis; species Tiaropsis multicirrata. The sequence goes on from JAUJPO010079095.1 coordinate 7,966, forward strand.
TCTTCCGAAATCCAATACATTTAAGACTTCCTAGAACGGGAAATTGATATTCTCGACGATTCGCAGCCCCTTACACAATATTCTTTTTGAGGGTGATAATAAGGGGCTGATTTGCAACCAAAAATATTATAAACCCATTCTCTCATATTGTTGTTTTTTCGGGTAGAAATATGCAATGTCTTTTAGAATCCTTCATAACAAGTACCATTGTGGAACGAATTCATCTAGCCTGTCAGCTTTTTTCATACGAAACCAGTCTCAACAAGAAGAATTACGAAGCTCATTTCAAATGTGGTGTTATGTTGGAATATTTGTATCTGATGGAGGATGTTTTTAATCTGAAATTAAAGGTTGGTTGACTCTTCTTTTTGATTGAATTCAGGCCAAAATCACAAAATTACAATATTTAGCAATTTTGAAATCAGTAAAATAGCGTTAAAACACATTTAGTTCCTTTTACATATCAACTAATGTTTTTCAAAGGACTACAACTATTAACTAATGACTTTACAATAACTTTGTGCAAAACGAAAGGTATTATTTTCATTTCTAATCGATTTCTTACTGACTGATACCAAACGCTTCATACATGTGATGCAATCACACAATGTAGATTGCGGAAAAAGAATACATGAAATGATGACTGGACAATAATTTGTTTCCTTGATCCCAAGGATATTTTTTTTAATCACATCGTTCTAGTCATACGCTGAGTACAAGCCGGTGTTTGTATTAAGGTCTGCCTTTCCCACCCTGCCCGCCCTGCCTACATAAACAACCCCTAACATTTTTCCTTAATCTCCTTCAAGTCCCTTCTGACACAGTTTCTCTTCTGCTAATAGACTGAAGACGCCAAACATCCAGATCTAGACGATGGCGAGTTTCAAACTGACGAATCTATGCAAGATGACATTCGCGCCCTAACGGAAATGAAGGGCTATGGGCGGAACGCCGCAAACACTCAACAACTGCAAGCACTTGATCAAGAGTACCATCAACTACTAGATCAAGGACAATCCGAGAAAGCAGACTATGTTCAAAAACTGTACGCTTTTAAACAACGCCAACAACACGTAGCCGGGAAGCCGATTCTTCAACTCCAAAATCAATCCAACCTACACAAAGCGTTGCAAAAATATGAAGATGCTGCCAGTCTAGATCAGAAAAATATTCATTATCACTTAAATGCTGGTCGCGTCCTGCTTATCATTGGAAGATTAGGAGATGCCGTTTTGAGACTAAAATGTGCGCTTTCGTTGAAACCAACAAACCCTGAAGCTAGGTAAGAAAGACGTGTCCATCTTTGTTTTTCACCAGCAAGAATAGAGTTTTATACTGAGAACTAATCTTTCCACTTAATTCTAAAGTAAATTGGCTTTTTCCAACACAATACATATCTTAATACAGATAACAAGTCTACAATATTTCTTCCGAGACTGAAGAGCTATAATTTTTCATCATTTAAAACTAGCAAAAAGGGTCCCAGCAGAATTGCCCAGAATTTGGGGATGCCTTATCGGACAAAAAAGTGTCGGACAAAAGTGACAAAATATTTTGGAGGTGACGAAAGTTATGTCCGACGAATATTTTAGTCCGACGAAAAAAAGTCTCAAAAAAAGGCTTTTTAGACTAAAATTTGCGTTTTTTGGACAAAAGTGACGAAAATTATCTCCGACGAATAATTTAGTCCGACGAAAAATTAGTCCGGCATTGTTTTGTCCGATAAGGTGTTGTCATTAAAATATTGAGCTTAGATCTCATATTATTTATTTTTTTCATTCATAGACTCATGTTGGGAATTACAATGGCTTCTATGGATAAACAGAAAGACCAAAAGGAACCAATCAAAACGCTCCTCACTGAAAACCTCTACCATGTTCTTTACAAAAACATTACATCATCGACAGCCAATCGGGTTGTAGATCTTCGTTGCACTTTCTTATTGGATGGTGTAGTTCATTTGTTGAACTACACAGGTGAAGAAAAGTCGGGTTTCACGAAAGAAAAGTTTTTGTTGAGGTAATGTACATAATACTGATTGGGCTTCCCCCAAAAAGTTTCTCTGTTGAGGATATAGGATATCCCGAGGGTTCGAAATTTTCAATGTCCTAGGATACCCAGGGGGCTCGAAAATTTCAGCACGGATATCCCGGGGGGGGGAATCATCATCCTCAACAGGGGAAACGGTTTTTTCTGAAAAGCCCATTGTTTTAATTATATTTCAAGCAACTGACCACTATAATTCAATGGATAGCCTTTTTTTATATGGTTTCCATTAAAAGATTGTGCTCATTTTGAACAACAAATCCGAAAATCCAAAAACTTTTACATAACTTTACAAAAAAAGGCTATTGGTTGGTCAATGTTTTTCGAATCTCCATCAAATAACCAATCGGAACGGATCAATTTTCAAAAAGAACCAATCGTTGCTCTTGCAAGGACAGTACAAACACGGACTATTGTTACAAAATAATGGTGACGTCAACAAAAATGATTTGCGGACGTATTGGAAACACCTTTCAAATTTGACGATTGTGTTTTGTGGGAATTCTTCGCATGAGATTCTTGAAACTCAAAGAAAGGTAAATTTTCTTTTTGATAGATTCCATTTAAAAAGAATTCGTGGTTTTTCGTAATTTGTTATTTTCTAACAGGAACACCCTCAGAAAGGCCAAAAAAAGCTGTTCTTTGTCCTCTCTTTTATTTTTGATGACACGAAAAAGAGAGAAAACACACGGACTTTGTCCTCTCTTTTATTCTCAACTTCAGTTGAGCTACAATCTGACAATGTCTGTATGTCTGTATGTCTGTATGTCTGTATGTCTGTATGTCACCTCAAAACTTTGGGGCAGCCTGGAGACTTCAAAAATAATCGGATTTG
>JAUJPO010079106.1:0-10846 GCA_032270745.1 Tiaropsis multicirrata
TCGTTCATTCTTATGGCGTTAAGGGTTAATTTTATTTTTTAACCAGGTAGGTCCATAAATGTATCACTTGTTTTCTTTAAATTCATAATTTCTTTTGGAAAACTTTATAAAGGGTATGAAACCTAAAAGAATATGTTTTAGTACAATCATTATGGTAAAAAACACCATATAGGTCACTCAGGCTGCTTAGCAAGTGGGAGAAAATAAGCCAAAAAATAACCGCCGTGTTGGGTCAGACCCAAGCATGGTGGGTCCTCCCAATTAAGGAAAAATACACTACACATCGACTGCAATGAAAATTTACTTAAGTTTCAAAATTAATACTGCGTTCACTAGGAAGTGTTTGGGGGGAAAACCACTATTTTGAAATTTTTGTCAGGACAAAGACCACTTTTCAGCTACTTTATCGGATTAACTATCGCAAATTTTGCTCTTTTTCGCGATAGTTTGTCTCGTGAAAAAATTAAAATCACTCATTTGCGAAAGTTTATCTCGCGAAATTTTGCGACTTTTCCAACTCGCAAAAGTTTATCTCGCGAAAGTTAATCCGCATAAAGTAGGTGTTAAAATTTAGGGGAAAATTGGTATGCATTGCTTAGAACCCTGTGAAAGAGTTCAAAAAATATTTATATTGATATCATTCCCCAGAAAATTGTCATAAATATCATGAAATTATGACCAAAAATATCATAAATCGTCATAAAATCAGCCTAAAAGTGTCATAAAATCACTTTTTTTTTCAATTCTGGACTGGGAGGCCTGCAATATTATCAGATTGAAATGAAATTATATCTTTAGGTGGTGAATTGCTTGAAGAATTACGAGGGCATTCAGAATGTATTAATAAGATTTCATTGGTGCCTGGAGGACATCAGGTACAGTGCTGTTTTTTCAACATTTGAATATGTACCCACAATCATCTGCTTAAATTTATGATGATACTTGGGGTTTCGTCTCCCCTTAACTCAATGCTGGTGGTTTATGAGCAATTATCCCAAAGCGTTCCAAAATTGACGCGGAAAAGAAACAGAAATGTCTGTCGACACTTTTCACTCTCCAATTATTGCTTAAAAACTTTCTTTTATAATCTTTCCCCCAAACAAATGTTCGAATTTATATTTAATTATAAATATCGGCGATTATTTTTACATATAATTACTACCTTATATAGGACAAAAAAATGTCGGGCAAAAGTGACGAAATTTTTTGGAGGTGACAAAAATTTTGATCGACGAATAATTTAGTCCAACGAAAAAAAAGTCCAAAATAAAAAGTTTTCTGGCTGAATTTGCGTTTTTTTGACGAAAATATTCGTGGTTGACGAAAATTATGTCCGACGAAAAAATTAGTCTGACATTGTTTTGTCCGATAAGGTACTCACTTTACTCTTCCTTTTTAGGCTTTGACGTCCGACAGAGGGGCCGAAAGCATCCTTTGGGATTTGCCAGAAACGAATGTGTTAAAGAAAAATTCGTCTCAAATGGTTCAAGAAAAAGTGAAATGGTGTGCTTTTACCGTGGATGGCACTCAATTCCTGACGGCTGCCGAGGGCTGGCTAAGGTTGGTTTCTATACAACATCACGTCTGTATTATAAATCAGATGATCTTAAAGAAAATATTGATCGATAATGTGCTGTACTTTTTATCTTTTTGTACAAATTTAACTGGCATTTACTTTGACGTGTAGATTTCGAATTTATTTCCATAAATGTTCAACAGTCAAGCATCAATTTCTCCTTCTGACTCTTCCAGCGTATAATTTAGAGAATCAACCTCTATAGATTCTATCAACCATTCCCAAACAAACGCAAGAATTTTGGATTCCGTTTTTCTTTCTTTCAAGGCTCTATGACACAGCCACTTTTGAATTGAAGACATCCATTGAGACATGCAACCACTACCGAATAAGTGCAGCTATTCATCCTGACGGTAAACATGTAATCGTTTTCAGTGATAAAATGAAAGTGGCTTGTTTCACAATCAGCACTTTAGAGATTGTTTCAGAACATCAAGCACTTCCTACAGACGATGGTTCGCTGACTTACATGGCTTTAGATAAAACAGGATCAAACTTATTGGTGACAGAAAGCAGAAACCATAGTTCTAAGCTGAGCATTGCAAAGGTAAAAATGGGCTCTTCCAAAAACTACTAATTTTCCTCTCGAGCCCTTGGGCTTAAGGGATATATCTGAGAGGTATTTGCAGGAAACTCTGTCATTTTTTAATGCTGTTGCTATGAATGATGGGTGGTACTTTTAAGTGAGTCAATTAAATCGCTTTAATAAACTAATGAAAAAAACTTATAACACAGTGCGTTCGAAAGCTTTGATGCTTGTTAATGAAATATATAGGGAATGGTGTTGCTTAAGCGAGCTAGAGAAATTGGCAAAAGCACCGACCACTAGAAATAGAAATTATTCTTTCTATCACATCTTCTCCTTTCTAAGGTACTGGATGTGTCAGACGTGACAACGTTCAAAGACAAATTGACTGTTGAAGATTATGGTGGACGTCTTTTCAGTTGTGCAATCAACAATGATGGTGACTTAGGCTGCATATCTGGTCATAAAGGTTTGATGGAATGACATGTTTTTTTTCATTTAGGTCTAATTCTTTGAGCCAAGTTTCGTGTGACTAATTACATACAACCCCTATACATTGTTATTCGAAAATGCTAGTAATATAAGCTTTCGTATGGAAAATTACAGAAATTACCCTATATTGAATTTCAGCGTGACGAAAACTAATCTTTATTCTACTTAAGTTATCTAACTTTTTTCCTCTTCTTAACTTAAGGTACTCGTGTTTTTGATTTGACTAGTGGAACGACAAATTACCAAATTGATCGTGGTTGTTTCTTTGTGAAGTTCTTCTCTTCCAACTGTTTGCTGTACGCAAACGAAAGTAGTTTTTACAAATACGACCCAGAATCAAAGCAAGATGTCCTTGCGTATAAAGGTATTTCATCAGTTTAATAATCAATTTTGAAATAAAACCTGGACCTCTGTTGGCCATTCTTAAAAGGATCATATGTGTTTTACTTTGAAAGTGTCTGAGGTCGTGAGGACCGTAAACTTTATACAACAAGCTCAAAATTTCCTTCAAATCATTGAATAAGGTCTAACCTCAAATTTTGAGGTATGACCTTTTATATTTGGTTTATTTGTTATCTTCTATAATAGAGGTTTTTTATCTATTTTTATAATATTTTCTATTTATCTATCCAGGTCATACAAAAACTGGTAAATACGCGATACCTCTGAACGGCGAAAAGCAAATAATGACGGTTGCTGATGATGGAACTTTAAGAATATTCAATGCCGAAACTGGAGAAAATATTTACGGATTTTTCAATCATCGAGCACAAGGCTATGCATGTTTAGCCTCTCATCCGTCAGGTAGAACTTTCTTAGCGGCTAATGATAATTCAATGGTTTACATCTTAAAAACAAGCCGTGAAGATGCGTCGACTTCAATTGTCTACAAAAATAAATAAACTAGAAATGAAATCTTTGCCGGTGAGTTAATATTCGAGATGGAATTTTCTCGCTACATTGTCGCAACAAAGACTTTCAAAGCTGGTGGGAAATCTAACTGTTTATTATATCAAAATTTCAGTTTTTTTTTACATCTGAAAAGGTTTACTTTTGCACAATCTTTCATATTTTTAATGCACGTCACTTGGTCTGTTTGGTATTATTACAATAATATATTTTTTGAATAATTATTATGTCAATTTCTTTTGTTAAGTTTTGTTCTCTTATTATGATTAAGCTAAAGGGATTCATTCGAATGCACTTTACTGATAGTTGAGTCAGCACTTTCGGGAAAACAACTTTTCACTTTTTAAATTGTACTCGTGGCCAAGGATCCCCAAGGATAACAGTTGCCAAACAGCCCATCAGCCCTCGGCGCAATCGCCTGGCACAGTCTTGTTTATAAGTACTTGTCATCGCACGATACCGAGTACAATATGGGATATATTTTTTGAGTTTTGATTTTTCGAAAAACTTTGACGAAAAATCTAAACGAGAAAAATACATCCATATATTGTACGAGTAAAGTGTGAATAACTATTTATTTTTCAACTGTTTCATTAATTTATTTATTGCTTTTTTTAATATAAACATTTTTCATAATTTTGTTGTTATAACTTTGTACTAAATATTTATCAGGGAAAAATATTTGTAAGTTCTGTAATGGATTGAAATTCAACTGCTTACTCGTTTAGGATTGATCATAGGGAGTTTGAACCTTCAATATTTCGTGAAATTGACTATTTCCTGCGCCTCATAAAACATTCGAAAGACAAAAGAAAGTCTATTAGATAGAGGCCGAATTGGTATCAAAAAGGGGAGTAATTGTGTTATACACCATTTGAAAGGTTAGCTATTGGGAAGTAAGGAAAATGATGGTAGCACTTTTCTAAGTGTCTTTCTTTTCGAAGAGTTATGGCCCTTTTAAGTAGAGGTACTGTGACCTAGAGAGTGATTTTTTCTAAGTGGGTATTGGTAAGGAAATTGGCCTATATCTGTTTTGTGGTGTGCGGTCTGAGCACACACCGAAAATATTGTTTTGAATGATTTATTCCTTATCTCAATGGGATAAATGTTAGTTACCATAAGGCATATCAACAAAGTTAAGAAGTGATCGGAAGCAGCCGCGGAGGTGACCTTTTTTGCGATGTGTTCTTGACCTATCCCGGCCCTAAAAATTTCGATCCGTTCTCGGGATGTTTCTGAAATTTCGTTACCTAGAAAACTCATTGTGTTCTGCTTGAATTTTCTGTTCTTGAAAAAAAAATTGATGTCTAGAAAATTTGATGTGTTCTGAAATTTTTCGAAAAAGTGGTTTGTTATGAGATTTTTCGAAAAAATGATGTGTTCTGATAAAAAACGACACGTGCGCTGGATATTCGGACGTGTTCTTAGCCAAAAATCTCATAAAAAAAACTTCACCTAGAAAAATAGAACACATCCGGCGTGGAAAATGTTTGAAATATTATTCTTCCCATATACGCAAGAACATGCGGAACTGATGGCCCTAGTAAACAGAACACATTTGGTAGTGGACAATTTAATGAAAAAAACGAATCGATAGAAATGCCGTTGAAGATTCCGAAAAAAAATTATCTCTCCTAGAAATTTTTTGCTATCCAACATGTTGGTAATATTTTGACCTCCTAGGAAAAAAGAACAGATTCTTCCAAGATTTTGCTTCACCAGCTGCTTCATAAGTGATGGATAGACATCGTAGACATGAAAATTTGTGGGAAAAGTGCGTGTTAAAAGCTAAGGTATTCTAGGAAATCCTTGTCTAAAGTTTCGGGGAGATCATCAACAAAAAATGTGTTTGGTTCCAATTGCACGAAATTTGTTGCAGTGTTCCAAAGTTTTAAAGGAACCAAAAGAATTCAAATTTTATGTTTTTGACCATACAATCTTACTGGTTTCTTTATTCTACGTGATGTCGTAATGGCAATTAAATAAATAAAGCATACTCAAATAAAATATGTATAATGATATAAATTTTGACATTTTATTGCGTATTGTGTTAACTAAGCCAGCTAGACGTTCACTAAGCTTTTGGTCCGGTGTCGGATTTCCATTGAGCGGCAAAAGAGTAAGAAGCATCAACGAGCGTCGGACTGGCATGGCTACCCGGCAGACACGGAACATTCTTTTAACATCCAAACAACGTTGTTTTGACGTCAGAAAGTTATATAGACGTCGAAAAAACGTTGGAATAACGTTGTGTGATTGGTTGGTAGTCTCAATACGACCTTGCAATTACCAATCGGTTGTTTTCAGATGCTGCTATGATAGCAGAACTTCCTTTACGTACGCTTGTTGGAGTGTCTTCCGTAACGGTACCATCTAGCCGTCCGATTACCGTGCAAACAGACTTACTCAAAGCTAACGGTGCAGCAGATGGTTGTCGTCGCGTTGTCAGTCTGCGTATACGGCGACCAAGTGCTTGTCGGAGATGTGTGTAATAGATTAAAGGTGTCACGGCTGCATTGACGAAACCGAGAACCATGAATATAGACTCAAGTTTATTGCTACAATTTGCCATGCCACAGGTGGCGATAGGGAACCAACAAATGATGAAGATAACAACGGTTTTGACAGCTAGTTGAACAAATTTGACCTGTAGAAATTAAATAGCGGTAAACATTTGAATGGTATTGTTATACAAAATGTAGATTGTTAGAATGGTGATATTATTGGTAGATGAAGCTCGTTCAAAATTGGTACCGAAAGCGTATGTTTTGCGTTTCTTTTACAAGAACAGCTTTGAGAGTGCTTTAAAACTTGTATGGATTTTAAAAGACAAGTTGGCTAGATGTTATGTTAAATATACAGTGTTGACTCTCTCTAATTCGAATCCCAAGAGGGAAAAATTTTGTTCGAATTATAGAGAGATTCGAATAGTAGAAAGTTTCTGTAGTAGAAAGTCTCTTGAAGGGGACCTTTATTTTGTTCGAATAGTAGAGGGATTTGAATAGTAGAGATTCGAATTAGAGCGAGTCAACTGTATGAATCTTTTACATTTACGCTTTTGTTGCCTAAATGTGAGGGATGGTGCAAAGTTTTAATTTGTGAAAACTGAACCTGTATGGCTTTTTTTAGATTACATATTACTCAAAGCAAGAAACAGTATTATATCAATGATAAAACAAGATTGCTCCGGAAAACAACACGAATTTTGCCTTCAGTGGCAGGGTAAGTGAAATTATATTATTAGTATTATGGATTTTATAATAGGTTGTAATATGGTATATCATGGTTGTTATAGTACTTGAACGCGATCAGTAATTTGTGAATTTATGGCAACCCCTCTATTTTCAAAGAATTCCTCAAGGAAGAGTCTGACCAACCTTAGGCGGATACAGTATTAAAAGATTTTGATGGAGGGTGTTGGTTTCCATATAAGGAATATGAGTGAAAGCAACACTCTCCTTCAAAAATGCTTATTAGACATTCTTACCTCGCCTCTTTTTTCATCAATTTTACCCAGACTGATAATGCTGCTCGATCTTGATTCAATACTCAATCGACCTGCTATATGCATCATGTTAACACTTCGTGATCCCGACCGTTCTCGGTACCGTCGACTCCTCCGTAAAGCTCGAAAAATCACGATATAACAAACAATGAAAACCAGAGTTGTCGGGAAAGTCACTAACGGAAATATTAGTCGGTTTAAAGCGAAATGGTCCAAGTTTCTAGCGAAATGGGACAGGTACATTATAGCGATAAATAAGATTGCTATAAACCATACTGCAATACAGATTTTAATGGCCATTGTTTTTTTACTTTGTCGGTGAGAAATCGGATATTTGACCGCCCATACACGATCAAGAGTCAATGGTATAAGATTCAAAACGGATACGAAGAGCGATAACCGTATAATACAGTCTCGAAACAATAAATATTTATCGTATGAAAGTTCGTGTTGCCGAGTATGGAAGGCGTGGTCGGTAGATTTGACGAGTATAATAACGAGTCCGACGAATAAGTCACCGATGACCATGTTAATCATGTAGACGGTGGCGATCGGGTTGTGTTGCCGACAACGACGATACCGAATCATGTAGTACAACACGACGACATTGAAAATGACGATTACGGCACCGATTGACGGGATGACGTAAGATTCTAGTACTACATTGAGCGTACATTGTTTGTATACGGTACCGGTGATAAAGTGAAGTTGCGTCCCGTTTGTATCGTTCAAATCGGTGAGTCGCAAAGATTCGTCATGAAGCTCTGGTGATGAAAATCGTTCTGGCTCCATCGCACACGGGACGTTGTTTTGACGTCGAAACAACGTTGTTTTCTAACGTGAGCACGTTATTTGGACGTTGAAACAATGTTGGAATTACGTTCTCTGTGTCTCTGTCAGATTATCTTTCTTTCGATGAACTTGTTCTTTGGGGTTCAAGACTTCGTGAAAATATAATGCATTTTAGAGACGTGTGTTGCCAAAGTATGAGTAGTGTTGTTTTGTTTTGTTTTTACGTGAAGTTTTCTTTAGTGAAAAGCCTTTTGAAGATGAAAATAATGTTATCTGTCTTCCTTTTTTGAAAAGCATAGAAACATCAACCGACCGGGAATCGACCAATGTCAAACGTATGCATTCACCACTCAAATTAATGAAATTGTTGTAAGTTATCAAAAAAGCTTTCCAATGAGGTTTCTTGTTTTCTATATTTTGCTCTGTTTTTATTAATTCAAGTTCTAAAAATAAAAAATTGAGGTACACTATACATATTTTTCGACAAAATATTTTTTCCCTTTGCTGGTTAAGCAAAAATAGCATGTCTGAAAATAACCCCAAACGCAGACCTACCTTCCTACCTACCTATACAAAACCGTTTCAGTAGAGGATGAGAAGCAGCTTAGTCTGAATAACAGATATTGAGGATATATCCCTCAACGTAGCCCAGCAGACGCACAACAATATTTCAACATTGTTTCAACGCCCAAGTAACGCCCAAGTGACGCCCAAGTAATACGTTCTGCTGACGTTGAAACAACGTTGCTTGGCCTTTTGGGGATCTCAAAAATAGATTTGCTCGAATACTCAAAACGTTTCTTTGTTGTATGTTGTTAACCAAAGATTTTATACCCTTGGATGCTTTTCTTTTCCCTTTCCCTTTGTAGCTACACATTTTTTATACACAACGTTTAAAATATCTCAAGAGAACTTTTTACTGAAAAACTAAAACAACCAATCGGTTGTTTACAAACCATCCCAGTAGATACGGATCGTTGTTTTGATTTCCAACTGCTGGGGGATACAAGTCCTGAAGAAACCCCAACAGTGCCCCAAATCACGCGATTGCGCTAAACATCAGGGTCGATTGGATTGATAACGTATCATACGAATAATGACCAGATCTATGCTCGTTCAGTAATTTCGGTAATACAGAAAATTCGCATTACGCTCCATGATTTTTTCAAATCACGATTACGCCCAAACTTCCTATCACGCAATCACGCGTTTTTTTAAGGGGGGGGGGGGGCTCTTCAAAAATCTGGGAATATTTAGGTCATTATTTCACACTGTCAAGCTTTCTTTAACAAATTAGGGTCGCTAAAAGCTAAAAAGATCCATGTAAGTTATTATCTTCGAAATTTAAAAATAACTCTAAAAAACTTTAAAATCTTAAAGACTTTTTGGTCAGTGGTATATGATGGTCAAAATGTTGGCCATCATGTTGGCCGGTTTGCGCCCCACTTGTCTACTCTAACCATAGTATAAAAAAGCCGCGACTGGAATGTTGACAGTATTTTTTTTGCAAACCAATCAATGTTCTATCTGTGTCTTCTTACGTTATAAGAACTAAATTGTAGACAAGTGGGGCGCAAACCGGCCAACATGATGGTCAACATTTCGACCATCATATATGCACTGACCGACAAGTTGGCTAACAATGTTGCCCAGTTTGGGGTGGGTGGTGCCAACAATGGAAATAAAGAAAAAATCTCAAAAAAGGTTGGGCAGTTGTTGGCCGTTTAAACCTATTTTTTGGATAAAATGTACGTACTTTTTTTTCTTTTTTGGTGACAATTACTCTTTCATATTTGAAAATCTCCAGACTATTGACATGCTTAAAACTAGATTTTATAGATTATTTGGGTATTTTGAGAAAAATAGCTGTAACCTTGTCTGTAAGAATTCGCAAATCAAAAACCAAACTTTGAACGATGATTGTAGTTGTATAAATCTAAAGCTCATTATATAAAATTTCGTGAATATGATCTTGAAACATTCCTGTACTAGTTCCAGAAATGATTTTACAAAATTATGATGAAGGCATTGAAGGCACTTCAGTTTTGTTCCAATACATATTTTTATGATATTTTGTTCTTCTTAATGTATCTATATTCAGTGTCTTTACTTTCATGCAGGATTTTTAAATGACATTTATTGTTTAGTGCATTCATTTTATTGGTAAAGCATCGTTAATAATAAAAAGGTGATATAACAATTACCATTAAAACTATAACTGAACCATTGTCAGAAACTGGTTATACAACAAAAAGATAGAACAGCTGAAATCAAGTTTTGCTCATTCCAGCCGCGGCTTTCTTATACTATGCTAACTTATTCAAATTGATGTAAATTCGCCCTTTCTTTACGTGCTTTATATATATGATAAAGATTCGGGTGAGATATATTTTTGTTTAAAAATGACGTCTTTCGAAGGTTATCTTTTCCGACCTACGTTTGTTTGAAGTTTACAATTTTTTTTAAACAAGGAAAAAATTTATTAAGGATTTGTCGAAGTTAGTTTTTTTTTTTTACTCTAGTCACCACAATTTCAGTATTTCCTGTTGTTAGGTTAGAACAATCTTTGTCTCGACGTTAAAACAACGTTCCATGCTCGACCCAGAGGGGGGGAGGACCTAGGTAAAACTGGGTACGGGGACGTGCAGCTAGTCAGGTACCTTTTTGAAGTTCTGAAGTCTCTTACAGGGTTCCAAAATCACCAAAGTTCAAATATTTTTTTGAAAATTTTAGCGCTTTCTTTCCTAAAAGTTTTAAAATCTTTTTTCTTTCTTACTTTGTCTATGACAGGGTCCACTTTTAACTGATAAACTACTTGATTAGGGACCCCCCCCCCCCAGCGACCCTAAAATTCACGCCATCACGCCAAATCTTTCGCAATTTCACGCAATCACGCCTGAAAAATTCGATTTTCACGATCACGCCTAAAAATCAAACTTTCTAGCCCAAATTTGGATCGAAAACGATTCATTACAGTTTACATTATACATCCACGTCACACTTACAACAATTAGTTATAAGTAATTTTCAGCAACGGCTGTTTTCA
>JAUJPO010079117.1:0-25132 GCA_032270745.1 Tiaropsis multicirrata
TTATTCACTCCCACTGAATCAGATACCGTCACTTTTGAGTGCTTTTTGGCCTTAATCGACTTTTAACAAACATATCTTTCTAAGCCTAGTAAAGCAATTTGGCTGACCTTCCAGCGCAGCTGGTTTATTGTTGTTAAAACAAAAACAGCTTTTCATAACTAAAGTGAGAAATTAAGATTTGCTTATTATTTTGACACGCATTGTTTATTTTTTAAATAGGCTTAATCATTCATCCTTACAAGCTGACAGTGTGTAAACATACACACCAAATCATTGAAAAGCACGTGGCTCGTGTTTGGTGTATATTTAGACACCTTTTCCAGTCCTCAGGGATTAAATCAATGTGCAGCTGCATCATGTGAATATGTTTTGCTGTTTTCATTTAGTCTATATAGTTCACTTTCGCATCGAGCAAGCTCGTGTCTAGCGCGTGTCTTATAATATATATTTTGTATAAACACACGTTGCTGACTTGCTGTTTCAGGATTTTTTAACTTTTATATGAATTTTATTTTGTTTGGATCAGAACACTGATATTTTGCTTTCAAAACACACGAAATCGGGACGTAATCGGGACACTCAACGTGTCTAAGAAAGCGTCACCATTTGAAAGCATAGGACATGAGCTAACTTTCTGATGACTTTCATCCGTTTCCAAAAGTGGCAAGGACTAAAGTCACAAGGACTACCGGGACCAGGTCTGTCGTTCATAATAATCTAGGGGAATTCCCAAGTGACCATAAACGCCGACAAGGTCCATTTGGCCCCTGTTATGTAACAAAGGGTTAAGTCTTCTACATCCAGAGGGGGTCGTTTATTCGTGGGAGGCGTTTATTGAATGAATTTTATTTTAGTGGGGGCGTTTAATCGAAGTAATACGGTATAAGAGTTTCTTACCTTACAATGTTTGAGTAATAGAGGTTCTTGTGAACTTTTCAAAGGGAAAGTACTTCAAATTCAGCCCTACAGTTGGTCCGTTTGTCATTCATTTTCAAAGCAAAACCGGAGATAAATAAACGATAAATAAAAGGCGCGATGGCGCGTGGGCGCGTAAAGGCGCCTCAATTAACATACATATATGGGCTCTAAGGGTTAAGATTATTACACGTGTTAAGAATTATAATTTTCGGGATGGTCTTTCCAGATAAGGTCTCCATGCTATGTCTCCGGACTGGAAAAGGTTATTGACTTGAACTCTAAACGAGGCTTTAATATTATTAATATTTTTGTTGGTTTTATTTGGTGTTGGCTATTTTACATAGTAAGACTAAAGTGACTAAAGATTTTAGAGGCGACTAAAATTTTGTCCGACCGATAATTTTGTCCGATAAGACATAATGATGTTTTTTAGATATCTTTTCCATTTGTATTGATTTTTTAGCATACAAAATGAGTACCAAAAGGAAAAGTTCTTCAAATGATTCTGAAGAAAAACCTAAAGCAGCCAAAATATCGAAGAAGTCAGATGTTGATGAAGATGAAATGTTTTCGAAACCGTGGAGAGGAAGTGATGCTGTCTTAGTTGTGGAGGACAAAGAATTGCATGTCCATACTTCAATCTTATCAATCGCTTCCAAGTACTTTGATACCATGTTTAACGGAAAATTCAAAGAAGGAAAAACAAAAAGAGTGACCTTGGAGAATAAGAATTTTGAATTGGTTGAGCATATGCTGAGAATTATTTACCCCGTTGGAGAAAGCTTGAGTAAGTTTAAGATACTTCATTGCATGGAAATTTCGTGGTTTCGCAGTCGATTTCAGAAAACTGCGAAATTCCGTGAAAAATCAATTTGAGTAAGTTTAAGTTATCTATATATTGACCCTTTCCGTGCCGATGTCGGCATATGCCGACATGAGACATGAGCACTTTTGATTTTGTTGCCGATGTCGGCATATGCCGACATGAGAGATCTCGACCTATTTGCCACGGGGTTTTTAAGATGATTAAACCCATTTGCCGAAATTTGAAAAAACTGAAACATTAAAACTGAATTTTGAGCTAGCTTTTATGAAATGGAAAAAATTCAGTATTACAAACGTTTGAATAATGTCTTTTCAGCATTTATCATTATCCAACGTATAGTGGAGAAATCGCACTTGTATTTTCTAATCTTCTTCAAAAATCAGGTTGAAAGTGATAGCTAGCACGCACTATTCTTTGTTAATTTCGGCATATGCCGACATGGGCAAATAAATAGAAAATGCTTATGTCGGCATATGCCATCATCGGCAAACAGGTCGAACCTTAATTTTTCACCCTCAGCAAATAGGTCGAATCTAAAAAAAAAGATCGGCAGTTAAAGGGTAAAGGGCTCAGTTTAAACTCGATTTTCGAGTTTGAAGACCAAATTTTAACTGATTGTTCCTTGAAAAATATGACTTAATGACTTTTGACTTAATGAGTAAATGAGTAAATGAAATTTTAATTTTCAATAAACGACGTTATGAACATTAAAAAGACTTCGAAAAAACGTTAAAATCTCCCCAATTTACAAGAAATGCTTATTTTTCATGGGGAATTGATTTCTTTGTTTTATTTTCTTGTAATAGTTGAACTATTTGAAACTTTTCTCAATACCTAAGTTATGACAGTTTTTCCATGAAAATTTTCGATGAAAAAGTGCCAAAAAAACACCTTTATGAAGATTTGTTTTTTGTAACAGAAATTTTCCGAAAATCTGTTTTTAGGTAGCAAACAGATACACGTTTTTTTTTATAAGAACAAAGTATATAAGAACATAAGGCTTCGAAAGGTCAAAAAATTAAGAACATGTTAAGAACATTCGGAGGCTTCAAGAGTATAGAAATAAGAATTTAACCAATTACAGTAATTCAAGGCTAATTGGTGTAGCAATTCGATGGTTTGTTTGAAGCCAGCTGACTCAAAAAGTGAGGAAAATAGTGTTTAAAGCCATTAAGTCCCCTATCAGCAAATTTTTGAGACTCAAATTAAAAGACTTGATTAAGAACATTTTAAGGCTTGAACCTAGAAAAGCTAAGAACATTGAAGGCTTCCTCGAATTTGGATGTTCTTATAAAAAAAACACGTGTAAATTGAATACCTTAAGTGTACTTTTTTTGGCGGTTCACCAAAATCAGAAATTTTATTAAATTTGGCGGGTATTTAATTTGGCGGTTGCTGAAGAATATAACCTTAAAATGGCGTAAAAACAGCAAAATACACCTTTAAAGGGTTCATATTTTCAAAAAGTTTAATTTGGCGGGTATTTAATTTGGCGGATGGTCATTTTATTATTTAATTTTGGCGTGTACTTATTTTGGCGGATATCGATCAAATCCGCCAAATCCGCCAAAATAAGTACACTTAAGGTATGTTGCTTGACATGTTCGTGCAATAATCGTAATGCCATTGAACAGATCAATCACATGCGATAGAAGCTTCTTGTTGTACAGCATTGCCACATTCCCCACAAGGGCATTTAATCTCTTTGTGGGACATGACAAATGATTGTGATAGAAGAGGTAGAAGAAGAGAAGCTGGCTGCATTTGGTTGCAACAAAATAAACAAATTAAAATTGGCTTAAAAGTAAGGTCCTACATGGGCCCTAGTATTTGATTAAACGCAAATACCTCCTTACAATATATAATTCTTGGCCCGTCAGTCTAAACAAAGTGCTTTAAATTTTGCTAAAAAAATCCATAAAAGGATGTCAAATTCATACCGATTTTAGATATTACATTTCCAGCAACTATAGCAACTATTCGCATTAAACTAAAGGACCTTAAAACAAAATCTTAAATTTTTGGCATAAATTAAAAAAATAAATTACAGCACAAATATCTCTTCTTAACTTTAAAACTAAAATAAATAATGAACGAATGCAACATATTTATATCAAAAGAATCAATTCAGAGGCGGATACAGAAGGTACGCAAAACTTTTGATGGAGAGACTTTCAAAAGAGGACTATTAACAAAAGCTGATATCTTTTTCAATAATTTTGAGAACCTTCTGTGTTCACCATCTGTAAATAACAGAATTTTGTGAAAGAATCTAAATATATATAAAAAATACTTTTTAAAAATCTACTTTCAAAAGATAAAAAAATAATTTTAAAAACGCTAAAAATATACAAGTGAATGGCGTTAATATATATCGAGTGATTCAAGTTTTTGTTAAATAAGTCAAAAATCTTTACACGCATTTAACATAAAAATATAATTTATTGTCTAAATCTTCCTCTACAAAAAAGGCTTTAAAACAAAACCTTGAACAAAAGAGCCAAATTGTATACAAGAGAAAATGGAGAATCAGAAAAACGCCTGGAAATGAATGTTTATGAGCCAACCCTCCTCCCAGCCGCCCAAAAATTCACGCATTCGCACGCAAAAAGAATTCAAAATTAACGTATTGACACAACGAAAAAAGCCCATTCACGCAATCACGCAAAACGCTGGAGGTGAGGTGAGGTGAGGCTCACTCTTTATATGTCAACGGTAGGAAAATCAATGATCAATGAAGAACGGAATTTCATCAAAACACCAATACCAATATACAAGGACTTGTTTTGAGTCGACTTTCATGTACCGAGTAAACTAACGTCTTTTTAACGTCCAGATAATGTCATTTCAACGTTAAAATAACATATAAACATCAAGAATAAAACAAACAGAACGAAGCAAATATGAAAAACAAACTTGACGTCCCTCAAGAAAGAAATTTAAAGGGTGTTGTAATGCGGATTCGGTTTGCGTAGCTCTTCTACGGTACGGTCACACGGTGTAAGTTCGAGTGTATCCGAGTAATACCGGCGGCTTGGACGATGCACCAATGCAAAATAACTAGAACTTGATGTCTGTAAGAAAAGAAACAGGAATTTTAAAAACGAGTTCATTAAGCGTAACTTTTTCTGTAGAAAAACACTTGCCGACCCTTTTCTTTCTTCTTTAAACTTGAAACGAGGAAAAACAATCGGCTTTTTTCGTAGAAAAAATATGTTTTGATGGCCTTGGGGATGTTATAGGCCAAGGGTATTAGTCAGGTTACGTATTCGAGATAAATCACGACGACGAACGGGTCTGTGCTCTAGATAGCGGATATTTCTACAGGCAAATCCGTGTAGCAAGGTAGATATAAATATCTGCTTTGGTTTAGAACGAAAACTTTCACGATTTACCGTTCTAGAGCGAAGGAGATATCTATTACCATCCTATCAAAGTGACAGAAATGGAAATATTTATTAACATGTATGACATGTATAATACATGTAAATACGGTCCTTTAAGTTGAGCACTCTCTTTAAACGAAGAGACAGCAACAAGTATCATCAACGTAAAAGGGGTTGAGGAACGATGGTTCCTGTTTTCGCTAAGCGAAATATAAAAATTATGAATGCCGGACATTAAAATTTTTATCAGATCGTCATAGATATTGATCCATTTGATTAAAGTCGTTACTTATTAAAGATCATAATACAAATACATCTGATAGATCTATAAGATTCATGTTCTTGGCGTAAAAAACCATCATATAGGAATAAAAGATCATAATAATCTCCTCAAGATCCCAAAAGTTAACACGATTCAACACCCAGTTTTACTAACTCCTTTTGTTCTTATTTTTGACTTTTTTATCACTTAATCCAGAGTGGGTAAAGAGTTGCAGATGACAATCCACACCCTTGGAATTAAAATCAACAATTCTAAAAAGCTAAACTTAATCTTAGAAAAGTCCTTTGGGAGGTGGCGGATACAGAAATTCTCAGAAATCTTTGCTTTTGCTCATATTCCTTATTTGGAAGTCAACACTCTTATGTATCCACCTCTGATTTGGTCATAGTGTTCTAATGAAAGAATCTTTACATCATTTAAAAAATGACAACCTGTATTTAAAAACAATCACAAACACAATTTTCTGATTGGATTTTCAGGCATCTTTCGAGTTTCAGGAAAAATTGTAAGGATAAAATCAATTTTAAATAATTCTAATATAACTGCGTATTTGTACAATTAAAAAAAAAATTCCATTTCAAATGGTTCATTCGGCATCAGGTCCAAAATTGAAATATTGACTGACAACTTATTGTGGAGTTTTTTTCTACACAACTGAGTTTCAATAATTCATTCAAGTTTTAATTGCAGATTTTGATTTTACTAAATTCATACGTACCGTCAGTTGGTCAGGTTGGCTAATCTCCCGACCTACCTTTAATTTACAGAAAAATTGTCTCTATTTTAAAAACTTAAATACATAATATGAAGAAGAACTAATCTTAGATTACTTAGATACTGGTCCAATATAAAATAGATCTAAATTTGGATAAATTGTTTTTGTATTAGAGGTAGGTCAGGATTAGCCAACCTGATGGTACAAAATGTACAAAAGCAATCTAAAGCGTAATACATCAATTTATTGCATAAAATAAAAAAATATGTAAAAAATTCATTTGAATATCCTCCTTCATGGAGTGAGGACATTGGCAAATAAAATTGAATCTTATTTTTTATGAAGTTGACATGACTGGTTTAGGTACTTTATATTGCATTAATTGCCTATCAAAAGATATTTCCAAAGTCCACAGAATTTACAGAAAGTTTGCGGTCAATGTGGTTTACAATCCATGGTGTGGCCCTAACATTTTTAAAAAATTGGAAAGGCCCCGAGCATGGCCCGCACAATCTCAGGCTAAGTTCGGTCCAGCTTTTGGAGAACGAAATCCCAGCTGACGTATAATTTCAAGACGAATTGCAGAGTTTTATTTTGAAGCCCGAATAAATGGTCTGAACAGGCCCGAAAATTTCAGGCCACACTGTGGGTTGTGGTTGTGTAATTTTTTGTAAAACAAGTATATCTATTTTAACCCAGACGAGAAGATTTTAGTAAAAGGAAAAAGAGGAGTGTCATATAGCATGAGAAGATCCTATGGTTCCACCCACTTTGATACAGATACATGCCATCACTTAACTTTGAGTCTGTACAAGAGGAAAATATCCATGATATATTTTAAGTGCAGGACACTTTGAAAGAAAGTCACAGCTAACCCTAATCTAGCATTTACCTAAAGCCTTACCTTTAGATACATATGGTAAATAATTGACATACCTGATATAATACTTTTACCAATCAGCACCAAAAACTTAAATTGCAGAAAAACAATTCCCAGGATAATTAAATTTCTGCACTTTGCACAGACTTTGCATTGGCAGAAATAAAACAGGTAAAAAATAAAGTTAGTGCAAAAAGAGATACATCATTTAACATAAAATGTAGTTAGTAAACATGTCTTCAAGTTAAAATATACCTCACTTGTATAAAATCAAAAGAATAGTCAACAAGAAATGGATTAAACAAGTAACTGAGTACTAAGGTAAGCAAGGAATTCCACTAACAGAAATACAAAATACAAAATACAAGAATTACAATCAGCCATGCATCTTTGTTGTTGTGAATTATAGCATGCACTATATATACTTAGATCCATCCAATATAAAGAAGTATTGAAGGAATGAAAAAGTAGGAGCTTTCTCAGTATTTAATATTAGCATTGTCGACATACATAGGAGTAAGTTTCTGTAAGAATATTTTGCTTCACCATAAAATCCATAAACTTTAAACTTAAATACAATGAATTTAAACACTTTAAAAATGTTTATCAATGTACACAACAAAACTTTTATTCAATAAACTCATTTTTTTTGTTATGCATAAAACCCCGAATAAAGCAAAGGTTATACTTTCGGCGCACACTTCTGCTTTCACCAGGTATATAGAAATATTTTCGCGCATTTTAGGAAAAGAGCTCCACTCCACTCGCTAACGTTCGCTACGTTACGCAAAAATGTGACAATCAAAGATAATAGCTAGGTTACGCATGAGGTTATTTAAGACAGTAGATGCGTGTGTGGCGGCCTGTACATAATTTGTCTAAGCAAAGCTTATAAACAAAAATCTATGTACAGGCCGCCACACTCGCGTTTAACGTCTAGCCGCTTGCGTAACCTCGCTAATAAGCTTACAGTGGAGGAGGTATTTGCAAGTGAATCAAAAAGGACTTGTAGTTCTTCGAAACTTGGTCGTTCACTGGCTACCTTATTCCAACATTTGGACATGATCGTGTATCTGAAATAGAAATAAAAGTTTCCTTTGTACTTATTGCAGCCGTAATGAGCGCAGCGAGCGTAAATGGCCTAATAGCTTTACGAGGAGTGAGAGAATGGTTAAAAAAATTGTCACTTTTTGGTTTCCGTATGTTTTTCATTACGCAGTTTATACAGTCTGTTAGATTTAGTTGGGAAATAAACAGCGAAAACGAAAGTTGAAGGAGACTTCTAACCGAATGATAAAATTAAAATAAAGAATCTGATTGGTCTATGATTTACAAGACGAAAGTAGACCAAGGAAAGTTCTAACATGCAGAATTTTAATATATCGTTACAGAAATGCAAAAAACTTTCTGGAATTGTAATGATCTTTCACTTTGGTATTAATGAACTTTAATAAACTTTTGCAAGTTGATGGAACAAACAAGAAGTAAGCAAAACCTGAATGAACTCAAACTTTTTTAAACAAACAAACGCTTTCAATTTGAAACAAACACTACCTGGAATTTGAACGTGAACTGGAACGAGCAATGTCAGATTGATTAACGATTTTCTTTTAAATTGGAACAGAGTAGGCGAGGCGAGGATAGTAACCCTGATTGACGGTGTTTAACCACAACAATAATTTTGCATAATGTTTGGTGGTATGTCGCTAATTGTGGACTCCCTGTCAACAGAGGATTTCATTGGCTCATTTTAGTGTGTTGGAAATACCGATACAAAAACTTTCATTGATTACGAACAAAATGTGAGACAGTTTTATCCCTCAAGAAAGGTTTACTGATATTATAATCCTTCGTGAAATGAAAATAACATTTAGATACATATTTTCAAGGTCATACCGATCATTTAAAATATTTTCCTCCAATAAACCCAGTCAAATCGCGCTCTTGAATCACATACAAATAATTTGTCACTTTCTCTTCTAAAAATTGGTTTGAGGTAATATTGATTTTCCCTATTTTAGGCGATTAACCGATGGCCTATAGTGGAATTTCTGACAATAAATGAATTGTTTGTTATCAATGTTTGCAGAAGCTTTATCCTTTTGTGTATTTTAGAATAACTGAACATTGTTTTTGAGATGAGGGCTGCTGAAATCACATCAACATCTCAAAGATTTCTTTGATTTAAATTTATTTTGTCACTGTTTCAGGCATATGCTAATTGTCATTTTTTTCATCGTTCCATATTTTCCAGACCTTGAAAAGTCGGAAATTTGTGCTAATATTGAATGGTTTTAAAATACAATTCTGATAATTCAGATATAGGGCTTTCATCAAATCACATTTATAATGAACATAACATTTTTGAATTAGTATTTTCTATATTTGCATTCTTTATAAGATTTAAAAAATGTGGCATTTAGTGTAAGCTATGTCTAGTAAATTTTTATTCACATTTCAAATTTATACCCAAAAATATCATTATCAGACTTTACTTAGATGAAATTTTGCCTCGTTTTAGTACAAAACTCGTCCCCGGGACCCAAAAATGAAAATTTCACCCAAGGAGTATCAGGCAACCTTCATGCACTTTTCATGCGTGAGATATCGCAGTTCAAATCACACATATATTTTTCAGATAACAGCTTTTGATGAGCGTTTTTGAAAGCATAACACGCACTGCACACACAGCATTTTAATAGAGTGTTGATTTCAATAGGAAAACAATGGTTGCTCTCTTGGGAGCAAGCAATGCCTTCTAAAGGTAGTTGATTATCTATTATTTTTACATCGTTGGTTCAGTCGATAGAGCAATTACCTCGCAATCGAAAGGTGATTGGTTCGATCCCGGTCATCGTTCACTAAACCAATATCTAGCACAAAACAGGTAAACTGAATCGTGCGGTAAGTCACTGTACACTGACGGCATTTGCGCTCTAAATCCACCCAGTAGTCTAACGGTAGCGAAAGAGGGATGGACTCCTCCGCTGTACAGCCGATACCGCTACCGAGACGAGGCCTCCCCGATTAACTTATTAATGCTATTATACTTTCATAAAAAACAAAAACTTACATTTTATCATGTTGTATCTCCTTAGTCACTACATTTGCTGGCCCCTTCACTTCCAAAATCAAGGCGCGGCCCGTTTATATAAAATGTTTAGAATAGGGAACTGTATCTTGGAGTTGACAAGTTATGCAACTTCTCAACCATTGACTAAATTCTTTTCAATAAAAAAACAAAAGTTTACATTTTATCAGGTGTCCAACGAGGTTGATCCAAACGTCTTCCGGACAACAAAAATTCAGGAAGAAATTGAGCGGACATTCCGTTGTAAGGACGTCCACCTGAATAAAGGAGAGGAGATGGGGTTTTTCACAAGAACTATCATGATTGGGTTGTTCATTAAACAATTACTTCTATTGTCTGTTTTTAAAGAACGACTTTCTATCGTTTTAAATGACCGTATCTTGTAAGAACTCGATGTCCATCTGAATAAAGAGATGATCCGTAGAAACAAATTGTTTAAGTATTGAATTAGGAAAATTAAAAAAAAAAATTCAA
This sequence comes from Tiaropsis multicirrata, assembly GCA_032270745.1. Classification (NCBI taxonomy): domain Eukaryota; kingdom Metazoa; phylum Cnidaria; class Hydrozoa; order Leptothecata; family Tiaropsidae; genus Tiaropsis; species Tiaropsis multicirrata. Next base: position 10,574 of record JAUJPO010079117.1, read on the forward strand.
ATAGTTCAACTATTACTAGAAAATGAAAATAAAAAAAAAATTAAACAAAGAAATTGGTTCCCTATATAGAAAATAAGCATTTCTAGTAGATTGGGGAGATTAAAGTTTTTTCGAAGTCTTTTTACGATCCTCAGTCTTTTGACCATAGCTCAAAACCACTATATATTCAGCCAAAATGCCCTTGTTGTTTTCAAAAGCTGAGACCAAGGGCTTTCCAATAGTAACAAAAGTATTGCCTCAATCTTATCACCGTGACCACAATTTGTCTTTGAATTTCAAAATTCATGAAAAAAAAAGGTAAAAAAAATGAGAATTAAAAAAAAATACAGCGGTGGCTAAAGGTTAAAAACAGTGTTCTAGCAAAAGCAAAAACATGGCTGATTATTATACCTAAGGTTTCAACCTCCCACATCATGACTGCGAACGACCAACTGAAAGAGAAAATAGAACAAAATTTTAGTCTACGGTCTCCGTGCGTTTCAATACCACTACACTACAGATAAAGTAAAATAGTTAATTATGCAGAAACCAGGAAGGCAAGTCTTCTATCGGAGGCTTTCAAGTGGAGAACACGTCAGTCTATTAGGATCGCGATTTGGCTTTTCCAGAAAAGTCCGTACCTCCTGTTAAGGATGTCAATTTTCTTTCTGGAAAAGCTTAGAAGGAGGTGGAGGTATCCCATAAGGATTTGCAACGAAAAAAGACTTACACATCGCTCTTGATAGTGAAAACACAATTTGTGATCGATTCTATGGCCATCCACAGTACTGGCATTTCACCCTAAAAAAATAAAGCGATAAAATAACTAAGCAGTTAGATACCCGATGATATAAGTAATGGTCGTACAGCGCCAGAGTCTACCCCTTTTAAAGCGATAAATAACTTAAATAAATAAGGTTAGACTTCTGGGTAAATTTTCGGTGTCGGAGCGCCACATTTGCCATCCTGTGTGCCAGAGATACCTCACGTTTATTGTTCGTTAGTACACACTGCGCAGATTGTCTGTTTTGCCGTAAATTTCCCGTGAATTAGTCTCTGCCGTGAAGTGTAGAAAATTGAATTTCTGCTGCAGCCTTAGTAATTTCCTACACAATTTTACCCGCGCTTCACCACTCTTGTTTACGCTTAGTTTGAAAAATCTCAACTAGAAATTGCGAATGGGAGGCTCTGTTCTAATTTATTCGGAAATGAACATTTGGAATTTCTGTAGGTATCGGGTCTGTGTAAAGACATCTTATGAATACGCAACTTTAGTCGGCTACTACCTTACCGGACAAAAGAAATGTCGGACAAAAGTGACGAAACTTTTTGGACGAAAATTTTGTCCAACAAATAATTTAGTCCGAAGAAATTAAAAAGTCCAAAAAAAAGTTTTTTAGGGCTAAAATTTGCGTTTTTTTTGGACAAAAGTGACGAAAATATATGTAGATGACAAAAATGATGTCCGACGAATAATTTAATCCGACGAAAAATTAGTCCGACATTGTTTTGTCCGATAAGGTATTTTGCTGAGTGGACGATAAGCGGGGTTGAACCTACCGAATTTTTATTGTGATACGAGAGCTCTCTATCAAGTGAATTAAACGGCCAAATAAATGAAATACTATGATACCTTTATAGCCCGCTTCAAACCATGTCCGCTTTAGAAAAATTATGCTGTTTTATTTTTTTGAATTTTATTTTCGAATTATTACTACTGCAAAAAAGAGTTTGAAACTTAGTGCATAAAAATACAGGTCTATTGGATAAATAATAACGGCCTTTGAATATTACATCTAATTTACAAAATTCATAATACCTATTATCATAACTTCACCACGGTACGATAACGGTAAAATTCGAGTTGTTATACAGAGCGGTCTTGTTGTTTGATTGGTGTTACTTTACAGAACATATACCTTATCGGACAACAAAATGTCGGACAAAAGTGACGAAATCTTTTGGAGGTGACGAAAATTTTGTTCGACGAATAATTTAGTCCGAAAAAAATAAAGTCCAAAAAAAAAAGTTTTTTAGGCTAAAATTTGCCTTTTTTTGGACAAAAGTGACAAAAATATTTGTGGGTGACGAAAATTTAGTCCGATGAGAAATTAGTCCGACATTGTTTTGTCCGATAAGGTATTAATGATAAACAGAGGTGAATACAGAAGGTACTGAAAAAGAATTTGATGGAGAGTGTTGACTTCCAAATAAGGAAGATGAGAACACAAAACACTCTCCGTCCACTGATATAATTAAAAAGAAATACTCTTACACTGGTCCTCATTTTGTAGTAGTCGGTAGTAACGACGCGGGCTAAACCGAAATCGGCGATTTTCATCGTGTGATTATCTGCGACTAAGACATTCCTTGCAGCAATGTCACGATGAATTATCTGTAACAAAGCATGGACATATTATTATCAGAAAACAACCTTCCGCAGCATCGAGCACACAGCGTTATTCCAACATTGTTTCAACGCCCAAAATAAAGCCCAAAATAACGCCCTGACGTTATGAAAAAACATTTTTTGGACGTCAAAACAACGTTCCACCATTTAATAATTTCGAATGTTTTATATAATTTTGAATTTTCCATCCAATGAATGTTTTGGGATGTTCACTGATCACTGAAACATTCATAATGGCTAAACAACGAACTTACGTTCTTTTTACTTCCATATTTTTCCCAAATTTTTCTAAAATGAAAACTAGATTTCTCTAATTCGAACCGAATTTTCACTCTTTCTAGCCTCAAATTTAAATCAGAGATTTTCTATTATTTGAATCTCTCTTTAATTCGAACAAAATCCTTTTCCCCTTGGGATTTGAATTAGAGAGCCAATACTGCGACGCAACATACGAAAAAAGAATATTTTCTTACATTTTTTGAAGCGAGGTAGCAAAGGCCATTACAGACTTGAGAATATATTGTGAGAACTTCACTCCTTTCCAAACCGATTTCGTCTTTCTCGTCTGTCGGCCTTTTGGAACGAACGTAATCCCGAAGATTTCCATTCGAACAGTATTCCAGGACAGCAAATAGATCACCTGAAAAATGGAGTGAAACAGTTATTTAGTAGTTTTGGTGCAGAAAAGAGCATTCCCAGTAGCTAACTACGAACGTTGTTTTGACGTCCGAATAATGTTGTTTTGACGTCCGAACAACGTTGTTTTGACGTCTGAATAACGTTGTTTTGACGTCCGAAAAACGTTGTTTTGACGTCCGAATAATGTGTTTTGACGTCCGAATAACGTTGTTTTGACGTCCGAATAATGTTGTTTTGACGTCCGAATAATGTTGTTTTGACGTCCGAAAAACGTTGTTTTGACGTCCGAATAACGTTGTTTTGACGTCCGAATAATGTCGTTTTGACGTCCGAATAATGTTGTTTTGACGTCCGAACAACGTTGTTTTGACGTCCGAATAACGTTGTTTTGACGTCCGAATAACGTTGTTTTGATTTTCCCGCCTTCCCCTGATGAATAATACCAAAATGAATGCTCAGCTTTGGCTGACTAATTTTGAAAAAAACTCTAAACCTGAATAAATATCTGTCTAAATGCGTTTTCAAAACGTTTTCACGATGGATGAATATTTGATAGATGCTGGTTTTTTAAATATACATCTTATTTCAAAACAAGGGACCGAAATGCCCTAAGATTTGATTTTTTCAGAAAATCATCAAATTATGTGCATAAATTTCCCGAGTTGAAAAGATTCTAATCAGGCGTGACAAGAAATGCAATTAAATCAAGACAAGAACAAAAGTAAACTTCATTATTATCATAGGCTTTTGCATAAAGTCACACTGCCACTAAAGGTACCCTTGCAGACACGCTTAATGTTTGAGCAACAAGATTCGCAAAAATGCAACTAAATATTTCCCTTCTATTTGCTCTATAAAATCTTCATTAAATCAAAGCATCCCTAGCCTGCTTTTTGAAATGTATTGCTTTAAAATATTTCTACACATTTTTAAGTGTTTGCTCTAAGTTACATGCTTCTGAATAAAATAAAATAAAACTTAAACCGAATACTATAGGCTCATCTTCTTGATTTCAACATTCATTTTATTATATTAGCTTCTGATTTGTAGAATAATACTGAATACGAAATTAATTAATGCTCTTTTTATTTGGAAAATACATTTCATAAATATTTCAGTCGATTTGTTGTCAAGCCATGTCTATACGCCTTTAAACTGGTTAGGTCAATATGAGTCAAATGCGCTCTTTTTGATTGGTTCTCAAGCGGTCGATATAATACGGTAAAGACCACTTTAAGGAAATGAGAAAGTTTCCAAGTCTAAAAAATTCCAGATTCTAGCAATTGACGAATGAGAAAGTTTGCAATTCGAAAAAATTCCAGATTCTAGCAATTGACAAATGAGAAAGTTTGCAAGGCGTTTTCTCACTAATGGAAAGACCTGATACCGTCATTTTTATTTTAATCAAAAGTAAATTTTATCAACTTTGAAGAAAACGCAGGTTCAAAGCGATTAAAAATTTCTATCAGAGGCTATGAGGTGAAGAAGACGTCGTTCCGATAGAAACGATTTTTGGCTTAGATGGATCAATGAATTGGATATTCTAGAAAGAAATTATTCTCGGGGCTGGAGGATAAGCTTTTTATCATATAATTGAGATTATATTGTACATTTTTTACCCCCGGGTACGGTTTTACCCCTTGGACAAGTTTTAATTTGACCTCCGGTCACCAATTTACCCCTAGACACGAACCAATTTATAATACCCCCGTCTGTCCTAAACCCCCATGAATTTTTTTTCTGGAATAGCCGCCAATGCAACATAGTGATGATGGTCTCAACAACTTTTGAAATGCAAACTTTTCACTAGGACTTGGAAATGTATTAACTTCATATTTTCACGTTAAGCAGACACGTGACGTTTTTTAAACGTTCACTCAACGTCCAAATAACACGTTCTGACGTTAAAACAACGTTGTATGGACGTTAAAACAACTGGGATCTTTATACTGTAAAAAGACCTTCGTTTTTTGGTCTTTTAAAAGTGTCTTATCTAGCAACCAAGGGAAATCCTGGAAAACATTAAAAGTATCTTGAAAGCTTTAATCTCCATTTTCATTATTTAAAAGTATCGAAATATTTTCACAATCGTCTCTTGAAAGAAAGTTCTTCTAATCTAATCTTTTAAGCCGAGTTCTGCTGAACAATTTGATGTGTTTTATTTCCAAACGCTTCTAGATTTTTTGAACAGATATTTTGCTGTAATTGGTACCTGTGTTTGTGATAAAATTCACTTCCTCCCAGATTTTCGTGTCTGCTCGGGCCATTTAGGGCATGAAGCAAATTTACCATAAACAATGAGCACCAATAGCGCTCATCATCCATAGTCATTTATAGCTCAAAAGAAGCGTCTTTGGATTTAGAAACAGAAAAAAACTGTGTTGAGTTGATATCTTAAATACACAAAAAGTTATTAGCAAAAAACTGTTATTGTGACGTCACGGCTATGACGTCATAAGCTTAAAACTTTAATATCTTTAATATCTACTTCAAATACGTATCAAATCATGCTGAAATTTTTACCATAGAGGCAAAATAGTGTCAAGATTTATTTAAGCTGAAAAAAAAAGAAATGCTGACATTTTTTTTCCATTTTTAATTTCCTTTCAATAATACGCTTTTATGGTGAAAATTTCATCGTGATTCAATAAATAGTTTTATAGATATTTAAAAGTTTTAAATTTTATTTCGTAGCTGTGACGTCACAATAACGGTTTTTTGCTAATAACTTTTTGTGTATTTAAAATATCAATTCAACACAGTTTTTCTCTATTTCTATATCCAAATACGCTTCTTTTGGGCTATAAATGACTATAAACAGATGGGCGCTATTGGTGCGCATTGTTTATGGTAAATAATTTGCTTCAAGTCCTAAATGGCCCGAGTGTTCGTTAAGCAAAATGTTCCTGAATTTTCTCCTAAAATTTCCCCTCCTGGAACAATAGTGCAGACATTTGAGAAAAGTCAACCAGCGGCTGCTCTTCTTGTGCTGAATACGAGGTCGAGCTATGACTCGCTATTGAATGAGATCAAATGAGATAAACTTTTTTTTGTCGTTTGCACTATTTTCGGTCTGTACATAGATTTTCATTTACAAATTTTGCTAAGACGTATTATGTACAGACCGACACATATACGCAAGGTCCTTAATAGCTCCCGTGCGTAACAACCTCGCTAGCCCCCGGGTCCTGGGTCCAAGGATCTTGTGCTTTCTTGGTAAAACGCGTTAGTCGGCGTTGTCGGGGCAGTTTTCGGCGCGACGGAGTCAGATATCACTTTGTTGACATTTTTCTCTTGACAACATGTCTCGTTTGTTTTGTTATTTGCCGAAAATATTGTCTTTCTTTGCTTTGTGCTATGAAGACAATTTTTAAGATGGCAGACAAAAAGATTCGATTTTGACACTCGATCAGCGATTGTTTTAGTTTAGAGTCAGGTTGTTGGTTGATCTTTTGCAAAGTATCAAGAGTTTATATTTTTAGCTGTTACATTTATCAAACGAGCATAAGATGTGTATATACAAGTTGTAACTTTTTGTATTTATGTGTTTGTTGTTTGTTCAAGGAATTTCAACTGAATGAAGTCTTTGTTTTTAAAACTCATTTTTAATATGAACAAAGTTATGCGGGTGATACTTTGCATTACTCTACCTTACTTTTCACTCACTTTATTTCTTTTGTTTTCTTCATACAATTCTGGTCATCAGAAAGGTTCTCAATAGATCAAGAAACAAAAAAAATGACGATGAGCTGAAGTAGACATTTAACGACTGTAACTTTCATGTCTTTTTTTTTAATTGCATTGAAGTAATCTGATATGTTCACTCTTGTTTTGGTTTTAATGTGTGATTGATAAGCTTGGTGAAATTGTCAAAACAAACTTGTTTTCAAAAAGACGCCGTGGTACAGTGGTCATCGACCTTGATCCCTATGCGGGAGACCAAGGTACGATTCCCACTTGCGGCGGTTCACTTGGCAAGTGAACGAACCTTTGCCCGGGTCCACCCATGCCATGTGAGGGGAATTGAGTAGTCAGTCCATAGTTGCTGACAGGACGCTTAATAGCCGTTAACACAGTTGCGAGAATGGGCTATAGAGCCTTCTGTAACTTAACCAAATAGATAGATAGATAGAAGAAGACCAGATATTTGGTAATCCCATGTTTGACCCCCTGAACCCCCTGAAACTATATTTCTCAATCTAGCGACCATTTGACCTGTTTTTTTTTAACGGCTTGAGGTTGTTGTAACGCAACAAAGCAGCCATATTCTTCCTTTTGCATTGCGTAACTAACAAAATCTTTATTATAGCAGACAAAGTTTTGACCATGGGTGGCAGGCCCAAGGAGTTAATTACATTGGGCAGCAGGTGTTTGGTTATAGTAATCAATTCACGTGTGGTTTTGGCTGACTGCCCTGTCTAGGTTATCGTGCCACCGCACACCCTCAAGGATTTTTGAAGGTACGGTAGGTGAATTTACAAGGACTGCGTTTGACAATCAAATTTCATTCAATTGATTCATTGTTGATTCATTCGATTGACATTGTCTGGTTATTTTAAACACAAAGAAAGAAGAATGTGAAATCACACTGGATAGAATTTTTCAAATAATGTTTTTCTAAGATTCTTTAAATTTGAAGTAATTTAATCCAGGCACAAAGGTTTGTCTCATTTGTTTTCTGGCTTCTGTTCACTTAGATGGGAATCTATCTACTTCAAATCTTAAACTGATTCTGAAGTAGATGGGTCTCATAAGCTTGATTTTTCTTCCAGATCTTGAAAAAAATGTTCTGATTGGCTGAAATTACCTATTGTTTTCATGCACAAGTTGAAATTTGTGCGATTTGATTGGTATAATTTCTCAACTTAATTATTTTTGATATGGAATTCAATCTCTGCAATTCTTCCATATAATACTAATTCTTACTCATATGAGCTATGTGAAATAGGGAAACGTTAGTATGGGTCCAGACTAATGGGTGTCTTATAGGTGCAGCAGTTTTTAAATATCATAAACTTTTTTAAATTCTAATTGTTTATTTATTAGAAATGGCTTACCATGTTAAAGATAAATTTCTCACAACATCACAAGACACATACAAACATCCTTGTAAACAGTTTGATTATAAATTCTATAAACCAAAAGAAAATTTTTACAATCAAAATCTTTCAATTCCCAATAAATGTTCAACATTGGATTGGTTTCAAGATTATCGACGCAATAATGTGGAAGAAATTACACTCAAAAGCAATCTGAAAGCCCTTCATGGTATTGTCCGACCAACACATTTTAGCGATAAGCCAGATATTGCACTGGGGCAAAGACACAGTCAGCGTGAATCCTTGTTCCCGGTAGTGCAGAATAAGCCTTTGTATATGGTTGAGAATATGCAAGTGAATGATAAGCAAAGTTTCTACAACAAGGTTCAACGCCAGCGAGTGCAGTACCAAGACACAACAGGACTGAATCAAACTAAAGTGAAAGAGTTTTACATTCCTTTTACAGCAGACCAAACATTCGAGCCCCGCCTCAAGAACTCGTCACACATTGTTGATTTCCCTTCACATACTGTAGCTGCCAAAGAATTTGTTCTTTGAATGGATTTGATGACTTTTTACGGGGAAATTTTTTCTATAATTGGTGACTTTTTTTACTCAATACATAAATTCAAACAGGTATGTAAAACATAGTGTGAGCTGTGAAATATAAAACAAAGACAATTCAGTAACCATTTTTAAATATTCACACTATTTTTCGTACTGTCATTTTATTTATTTTAAATATGCAGAAATTCTATTTTCTTAATTTTGTAAATTTTATTATCCTTTTTCTTTGATTGGACAATTATATTTATTTCTTTTATAATTACTAGAATATTATATGATTTTTAACTTGTTAACTAAAAATTCATCGGCATAGATATTGGAAAATTCTCTTTTCAAATAATCATAGGTCACATAGTTATAAAGAGTGTTGTGTATTTACACACAATGGTGAAACATTTGAAATTTGTCTCTTAGTACATATTTTCTTTGAATCAATTCTTTGCTTCGAAAAGTCATGTGATATACTTTTCAACCAATAAGATTTAATTATTTCGAGGGGATAACAAACACTACGGTTTAACTCACTAAAAGATTTTGTTTATTGATTACACATAATTAATCTTTAGTAAGTGTTCTGTTTTCCCCCAATTGTGACATCATGCCGTGGCAAAGTTAATGGAATTTTCATTCAAGATTTTCATTAGTCTTTGCAATTATCTAATGTGTATCGTTTGTGTGAAATACTGCATGGAGGCTCTCCTGGGATGTTTGTTATGACTATTAAACGAAATATAAAAATAAAGTTTTCACAAATTCATGAGGTTTGCCTTGTATCTTTCAGAGAAACACCTTATTGATGTTATTTTCTTTGAATTGTATTATGATGATTTTTAGACATGGAAGAAACAGTCGAAACCAGTGACAGTAATGAAAGCAATGAAAATAATAAAAATTATGAAAATATTGACAAAACAAATGAGACGAATGATGAGGTCGTAGGGGGTGTGGAAACAACAGATGAATCGAAGGTCAGTCGATAATTTTGTATTTTGGAATCAACAATATTTTTTTGGGGTTATTAAAATCAAATTTCAGATTACAAGAATACACCTCTGGCTCTTTTGGCCGAAAATGTCGTTTTTTGGAAAGTAAAATTTGTCGTTTTTATTCTATATCTGTAAGTCTTGAGCAAATTCAAAGCATGACAACCCAAAATTTAGGCTAACCCTTCTGCTTTGCAATGAAAAAAATTTACATTTCATAGCTTTTCTACTTTTCTCCAAATTTCACTTAACTACAGATATCTTAACTACCAAAATTATTTCTTGATTGAATGACTATTTTACGTTTTGAATTTAAGTGAGTCAACCAATAACAATAAATGTCACAGCTAAATCATCTATGAGCCTCCCCCCTCCCAGTGACCCCAAATTTCACGCCATCACACCGTAAAAAACCTCCGATCACGCCATCACGCTAATCGTTGGGGGGGGGGGAAGGGTCATCTATTGGCATTTTTAACACACTCTAACCAATGTTTTCAGGATGTTACAGATGAACAACAACAAAAAGACCATGATGAGAAGCTCAAAGATATGGTTGAAGATGGTTTATCACAAGTTGGTCATTCTGCATCAGGAACAAACCAAGTCTTTCTCAATCTCACCCTACAGGTAAAGTGGTTGTGCTTTTTTGAGTCAATTTGCCGGTTTTAAAGTAAGTTTGAATGCCAAGTCAAAAATGTAATGACGTTGCAAAATGCTTGCAGTTTTTCAAATCAATCAACACAAAAACGTGCGTTACGTCAGTTGATTGTTTAGTGTTAGCAATATAATGTATTCTTTTTAAACATAAAAGCAAAGACCAAAGAATTTGGGAAGCTTTGGCCTCAACAATTTTTGTTGTAAGTATTTTTCTTCCTGTGGTCGTAAAAAGAGCCAATCTCTAAATTAGTGTATTAGGGAATTGAGAATTTTTCTATTTGTTTAATCTTTGGATTCACCCATAATGACTTTAGTAGGATTAATCTCAAAATCAAAGATCAAAATTAAAGATCAAATATATATTATAAAGGAATTCTAAAATTGTTACACTAATTATGAGCTTGGGCCATATTTGACTTATTGTTGACCAACAAAATTATGTGTTTCTTTTTTTTGTAGCATAAAGATTTATGTGAAATCAATTTTCTGGTGAATTACGAACAATTGCAAGTTTTAGACCTGTCTTACAACAGACTACAAGGTATGTGCAGCACTTTTCTCTTCATAATTTGAACCTGTCTTACAACAGACTACAATGTATGTACAAGACTTTTCTCTTCATAATTTCATCTACAATCATCGATAAATTCTACTACTTTTCAGCTATCTAAGCTTATTGGCTGACCTTCCAACGCAGCTGGTTTATTTCATCTACAATCAGTTGATGTTGGCAGTAGACTGAAAAATTAGGAAACTTTTATTACTACAAATCACCCCCTTCTCCGAAGTATCAATGTTTTTTTGAGAACCAAGCCCTTTAACTATCAAACATTGCAATATTAGGGAAAGGGAAAGGACTGTTACTAAAGTGCATGAAGTGCGATTCTTAATCTTGTTGACAAGAAGAAATCTCAGCGGTGGATGCAGATTGTAATTTTGATGGAGAGTTGCTTATGTCTATATTCCTTATTTGGAAGTCAAAACTCTCCATCAAAATTTCTGAGTATGCTCTATATTCGCCACTGAGTCTGATAATATTCAACGTTTGATGGAGAGTGTTGCTTATGTCTATATTCCTTATTTGGAAGTCAACATTCTCCATTGCTCTGTATTTACCTCTGATTCTATTCAAAAAATTGATTAATTTTGAAAAAGGTTTTGAATCGTCTATTTTTCATTTTAGATTTAAGTATGCTGAAATGTCTTCCATTTCTTATATCGTTAAACGTTTCAAACAACGAATTGAGAAGTGTTCTTGAGTTTACACCGCCACTACGAATTCGGGTAAGACAATTAAAGTTTCCGTAGTAAAGTCTCTTAAACGAGTTTGGAGAACGAAGTATCGAGACAAAAGTTTGTCGCTTTTATCTAAGCGATATTTAGAGTCTTTAGTACTAGAGAACGACGTGGTCTCAAATTGGAAGATGAATTATACATTTTATTATGTTATTTTTACATTTTATATTAATTAATGAATTTCAGAGTCTGCTATCAATGATTGTTGTTGATCCTTTAACTTCTTTGAGTGCCAGTGTTGGATATACCCGACATGGGCTATGCAGGAGAGCGAAATCCTTTAACTCTCAATTTAAGATTTTAATCTTCATTTTTGGAAATGAAATGTGCATTCAGTTGTAACGCAAATGATTTGCATATTATTTTGGTCTTTTTGAAGAGCTTTTGACCTTCTGTAATCTTAGAAAGAAACGCCCGCTATCCACCCCCACCCTGCCTAAAACAGACTGTCCCGAAGGGGCCCTAAAAGAAAGAGCAGACTCAGCTATTAAGGCGAGCTATAAACCAACGAGATAATGGCGTGTAAAGTTTGTCCTAGTTCATTTTAATAGAAAGTATCAAAGAAAGGCTCTGCCTCTGAAAGGGTAACTGTTTGCGTAAAATGTGTTTGAAGTATTTAATGTTCAATTTCATTTGAAATATAAATACATTTAATTTTTTTTAGGAGATGAATTTTTCAAACAACAAAATTTCGACAATTGTGAATTTATCGATGCACACTTCGCTCCATACCCTGCTAATTGACTGTATCTTTTCGTTGTTCGTTGTTTTACAAGACTACTACAAAGCTATATCGTATATATTTTTATTCAAATTATTTTTTCTTCAAACTTCAATAGCAGATAGCAGTTCTGACTTTAGGTCTTCCAAGGGGGTAAATTTTGATACGGGTCGACGTGCTCCTGGTCAGGCTAACTTGTGAAAACTCTGACAGGTTCCCAAAATCGTTAAAGTCCAAAGAATTTGCTCTGATAATGTATATATTTAGCATTCTTTAGCAAAAAACAATATCAGAAATCTTTCCTTTTAGTCTTTGACAGAGTCTGTGTCTAAAAATTTGCTAAATTTGCCAAAAACTCGTCGAAGATTAAGTTGTTCCAATTTCCAACCTCTGGGCGGTACGTTCCCGTCGGTCGTCGAGGTCAGTGTCCTCTCCGGGGGTCTTCAAGGATGTGTGCAACTTTCCATTGTTAATTCTTTTAATTCTCAATCCACTATCTTCTCCCTCAATAATATTAATAATAATAATAAAAATATTTTTTTGTTTGAAATCGCAAATTTTGAATAAAAAATATAATTGGATGTGATTATAAAATCCTTAATGTACTACTGAAAAACTTCAATATTTAGTTAATGAAATCGAAGAAATATCTGGTCTTGAAAATTGCGCAAGTTTGAGGAATTTGAGTGTTTCTAATAACAAGATCTCAAGAATCTCCGGTCTATCGCATTTGAATATCAAACAGCTTGATCTGGTAAGAAAAAACTGTTATCTTTACTCTTGACTTGAGCTTCAAACGTAAATAACAATTAGATTAAAAATCTATGAATGGCTTAATTGAGGCCCTGGCCTCTCAGTCACACAATAAATTCACGCGTTCACGCAATTCCGATTTCGGGGGAACTTTCCCCAAAATCATGGAAATTGGGGAAAATCTATGCATTCACACATCGAAAATTTGCAATATACGCATTAAGAAAGGTACATTACACAAACCGACGGCCGGGAGACCTTAATTACTGCTTAAATCGTTTCTAGTTCGACCACTACAGCCCTGGGGAGCGAGGTTGTATTATATTCTTGATTAGTTTATCGCTAGCTGCAATAACACAATTGTACCATAACTTTTCCGTAGAGTTACAACGATATCAGGAAAATCGAAAACATGCAAGATGTACAGTATTTACAGGTAGGTAATCTATAACATTGTTTCAACGTCCAAATAACGTTCTGACGTTGAAACAACGTTGTTTGGAGGTCAAAACAACGTGCCGTGTCTGCTGGATAATGTCAATTTTTGTTCAACATGAAAATTTTTCTTGAATTTCTTTTTATGAGAACACTGTGAAGCAGATCGGGTTATTCTTAAAACTTCAAGCCTAAAATGTTTTCCAAGCAATTCTTCTTCAGAATACTTTTAAAATATTGTTCTCAGCATGTTGTTAACTTTTTGATCTTTTGAAGTGTTGTGTTCTTAAATTGTTCTTATTCCTGATATTTATTACGTAATCATTTTTATGCATAAAACCAGTAACAAACATCCGGCCTTCTTGGGATGTTTCCGTATAAAAGATTACGTAATGGAGATTACGTAATGGACATTACGTAATGGACACACAACGTTATTTCAAGGTTGTTTCAACGTCCAAATAACGTTCTAACACGTTCAAAAACAATATTGTTTGGACGTTAAAACAACGTTTCGTGTCTGCTCGGATCATGGATACAAAGAAAAACGTGGCCATTCCATATTCTATCGCCATTCTTTTGAGAAATATATAAACAAAATACGCTTAATTAATCTCTGTTTTTAGTACTTGAATTTAAGCTCCAACAATATCAGATGTTTGCGAGGTTTACAAAACCATGCATATTTAGAGGAAATTAATCTTCAACGGAATCAGGTTGGTGGCATTTATGGCTTAACCCTATTCGTACTTGGGGGGAGGGGGGGGGGTGCTATTTTTGTACCAAAGGCGAACTTTTAGTAATAGCTCCTGAAATATTTTGCTTGACTAACGAAATTTTGTGACTTTTCCTAACTTTTATACAGCATCAGTATAAAATATATTTCACACCCTAAAATTTTCACACCTTGAGCATGATGTCATTTTGACACATTTTTTGCATATTTTAACTTTTGAAGTCAAATACAGTAGACTCTCCATAACTCGAACCTTCATAATCTCTTTAAATAAAAATGTGAAGACGAAAAATATAAATTTTTGCATTTTTTGACGTTTCGATGACTTCTTTTCATCATGA
>JAUJPO010079118.1:0-10844 GCA_032270745.1 Tiaropsis multicirrata
AATCAAAACTGACTTCTTCCAGCAAGACGCTTCGTGTTTTCTGCCTCTGAAAAACCGTAACTATTTTGGCGCATGCGTATACAAACGCAAAAAATCAAAACATTGAAACGGGTCTATATCCTATATCAATCATTAATGGTTCAAGCTCTAACCTCGTAAATTTGTTTCTCATTTGAATTCTATTGAGAATACACGAATGCGTTTGTAAAAGTATAAATAAGAGACTACCATTTCAAAGTTGGAATAATTATTTTAAGTGTAGTTAGCATATAAAAAAATAATTAGCTGAGAACCCTGGGTTACATAAGGACGATGTTTCTTCTTTTAAGATGCAACACTGTTCTTTGAAAAAATTCATACGTTAAGTGGATTAATTTTCGCGTGCACTTGATTTTGCGTACCTTATCAGACAAAACAATGTTGGACAAATTTTTCGTCACCCACAAATATTTTCGTAACTTTAGTCCAAAAAAACGCAAATTTCCTACTCTTTTGTCTCTAATAACTGTTGGAAAAATGTCAAAAACTTAATTGAATTGTCAGGGGAGGGGGATTGGTATAAGAGTGTTCTGGGTGGTAAAAAAAACAAAAAATTCAACGTTGTTTTTGTGTCCAAATATCGTCAAAATAACGTTTCATGACTGCTGGGAATCAAAATTTATTGGGGGTATCAAAAATTTACGTTTTTCAATGGGGATGGTCCTTTTTCTAGGGGTGGGGACAATTTCTATGCTATTTTTTCCGGGTACAATTTTTAGGCCTGTATTTCCAGTGGGGAGGGGGTCCCACCGGTTTTGTGAAACGGGGGTGTAGTTTTAAGAGTTTAGAGAGAAATTTACCTTTCCTCAAGCAACGGGTTTTTTAAATCCCAGCTGTACACCCCCGTCGGACCATAACGTTGGACGCAAAAACAATGGTTAGTATAAAAAGCCTGAAAAAGCCAATGGTGATGCTTAAAAAATAACGACAAAGACCGCTTTATTCTTATGTGAAATTTATCGGTCAAACAAACCGTCACTTTCAGCTACCGAGAATTTAGCATAATTAATAAATGATTGAATAAATATAATTACTTTTCTTAATACCACTTTTCTTCTTATTTTTTCTTGATCTTGATTCGTTCATATTCGCTCGGTACTTTATGTCTCATAAAATGACTGGTCAACTTCATATACGTTATATACGACATAATTTGTTGCTAAAGAATATATGCATTCCAAATCTATCTGTTTTGGGAATTACCTTTGGGATGCAAAAAGCCTTTTGTTATAATTTTATAACATTTACTAATTACCTAATCGTTTGCATCTCTTGTCGTTATGACGTGAATTTTTTTAATCTTCAAGTAGGAGAACACAATTTTATATAAGGAATTTCGTCGCACTATAGCACACGGGCGATAACAAAAAATCTTCTTTTCTGTTCTTCGCATCGATGGGTTAAAAAAAATTATCGCAAATCGTTCTATTGGTAACACGGATCAAATTTTTCGTAAAACCTACCCAACCTATTGTTGCGAAACGACAGAAATTGGGTTTTTCGGTTTTTCTTTTCTTTTTTTATGACTTTCTTTTGTTCCGTATCTGATGAGCAGAATTTTTTTTGATGTGAAAATCGATGTAAAATTTATGAACTGTAGGGTGGGGTGCAGTCTACAGAGAGCATAAAAGAAAAATATATATAAGGAAATCATTTGACGTTTCTCCTTCATGGAGTGAGGACATGGGCAAATAAAATTGAATCTTATTTTTTATGAAGTTGACATGACTAGCACGCCAGAGGTCTTCAATGTGTACGCCAAAGATCTTAGACGTCAGTTACGCACAATCCATACTGGTCAACAACAGTGTAGACTATAAAACAGTGGCAACACTAGGATTTGTAAGTGTTTGCATCGTAATCAATACGCTTATTGTTTTTGTTTGGACAGTATTGTTTTATAACGTCAAAAAAAAAGTCTTGTTTCTGGAAATGCAGGTGACGAAAAAAAATCTCACTTGGGGGATGCAAAAAAAAAATTTTAGATTTTTTTAAACTCTGTTTTTACTGTTTCAGGATGAATATTAAATAAAGTCTCTTTCTTGGGTTGTTACTAAAAGCAGGAACGAGAAAGTAACAAGGAGTAACGAGAAATAATGAGAAGTAACCGGTGAGTAACGAGAGCTAAGCTTAAAGTAACCAGTACTGTAGACACCAAAATGACACTTCATTGTCATATGCAGCAGGTACTTTTGCAATCAGTCAATTTTATTCTGACATAACTTGACCACTTTTGGTACTGGAATTCGGACACCTATATCTCGTGATTGACTAGTCTGTTTTCCTTCAAATTTTGTATGTAGTGCCTTGATAACAATACCTTGAAGTTGGCGTAATTGATTTTTGTAAATTTTAATGATGACGCCATCATTTGGTCCCTTTTTGGTACTGGAATTCGGACACCTATATCTCGTGATAGACTCCTAAAATCCCATGAATAGACTTTATAAATCGGGCCAAAATTTTTTAGCGATAAAACGTTTATTTTAACTATTGCTAAGTTGAGCTACATAATTACCTTAAGGGAAGAAAATTCTTATACGATCAACCCTACAAACCCTACCATCGAATAAAGAACGCATTTTAAATACTAAACAAATAAAGAAAGAAAAATCAACAATAGCCGCCGATTGTAATTAAATATTCATGATTGACGTCATAAACCTGCATAAACATTAAAAAATGTACTCTCCTCGTCTTTGTCTATAAAACTATCTTTTACACAAAAGAAGCATTTAAAAGGAGGAAACTTTTGTTTTTGTTAATTGATTTAACTTTAGGAGAAAAAATCTAAAAATCTAAAAAAAAAAACCTTTTGCGACCGCCCGACTGGCTACCGATAAAAAGAGTTCACTCGGTCGATTTCCAGAAACAAGACTTTTTTTTGGTCTAAACCTATTTTTTTGCAAACTCCTTCGTAAAAAGTTGACGCTAATTTTAATTTTGGTAATGTTATGAGGATGCTTTTTTGGTTGGATTCTCTGACTGAAAGATTGGGTCATTTCAGAAAAAAACCATTACCCGCTGTTATATGACTAGCTACATGAATTTTTGGATTGAAGTGTTTGCATGAAATCCTGAAATCTTTTGAATAGGTTGCAGAAAATCCTGAAATTTTTACCTATTTTTTTTGCTTGTGTTACAGAAAATCCATCATTTTCCTTACATTTTACTGCCAAGTATTGGAAAATCCTGATTTTTCACCCAAGAAACTGGGATTGTAGATGGCCCTATCTCCGTCACTTCTTCCCTAATTCTGACACGCCTATTAAAAAAAAGCTCTTTCCTTTTTTTTAATAGATGAAAGATGGAAGGTCAAATTTGCATATTTAAACTATTAAAGAAATTCAGTTGATATTTTCTGAAAGTGATTTTTGAGAAAATCACTGAAAATCAACCAAATGAGATGTTTCCAAGGCAAGCAAGGCTATCAAAGACTTGTGATATCCAAGCGGTAAACTGTAGTTGAAAGTTCACAAAAAGCTTTTTAATAATTAGTCTTTATGGTGGAGTGCACTAGACTGTATTAATTAGTACAGACTAGACCAGAGAGTTTAAGAGAAGGCTAGTACCTCAGTTTAAAGTTCTCCTTCTTGAAGTTGTTTGCTTTTTGAGGGGTGGTGGACAACCCTACCAAATCCCAGGACAGTCTGGGGTAAATGTCCGGGGATGAAAATTATTGTTTATAATCACCGAACATGCGTCTGTGGTATACATGCAAGAAAAAACTACCCTGGACATTTTGAGGCGTTTTCAGACATCCGGACTGTGGTCAGCAGGTTGGAGGATTTCCTATGCTGCCGTTTGGGCCTGTCGCACGTCAGTCCAGGGCGTTTGGGGTGTAAGTCTCAAAAAATGATAATAAAATCTCCGAACACGATAAGCAAATCCCCAGGCTGTCCGGGGATTCTACAGGTGGGTGCTTGGCTCTTAGTGTGGCTTGTTCCTAAAGTCAGTTAAAGTTTTAAACAATTGGTGCATTCCTGTATGGTGGTTCAAAGTTGGAATGAAAGTGAAATTCAAAACATGCTGATGGAGAAATAAGGTAGATTGTGTCCATAATTTAAACATAAAAACAAGAAATGTACAAGGGGGGTACTTAGAAACTAACGCTGACAACAAAGTGGGAGGGGAGTCTAAAAATAGGACAAAATGGGGAATATACTTTTTGAATGCTCCCTTGTTTGACATTGGATTATTAAATTCTGAGGCCAAATCCAGCACTGTAGCTCTTTGTTTCCGGCGGATTGTAGACCAAGCAATTGAAGAACCAATCAAAAAAGGGTTATGAGATCACATGATCAAGTCTGAGCAAATCACGACTGCAGGGTTGCCATTCTTGTTTCTTCTTAATTATACATCTTTTTTATTCATTTTTTGTTCCAAATTCTTTCAGGATAAAAAATATATGGCTTGTGATGATTGCAAGTCAAACAAATAACTTTTCATATGATTTGGATAAACAGAGTGTTGCATCTGTCAAGAAGATTTTATTGCACTCAATAGCATTCAAAGATGCAGAGCATGCGGACGAAGGGGATCAACTACGGACTAAGTATAAAGCCTTAAATTCAAACTACAAACCTGCAAAGATGAAATCAACTCTTTTGAATAAGCCAAATGATGACCTACCAAAGCCTAAAGTTATTCTTTTCCCAGAAGAAAAAATTGAAATTCATTGGAAAGAGAGCAGAAAAATTGGCCCTGGTTTGGTCAATCTTGGCAACACTTGTTTTCTGAATTCAGTCATTCAAGTGTTGACTTACACACCGGCATTATCAAATTACATCACGACTGGATACCACAAGAAAAACTGTAAGATTTTAATTTTGATTTTAATCTATCACTCAAGATAAGGCAAAGCTTTGTGGGTCATAGTGTGCACTTTGTTGGCAATTGGGTGGGGTTTTATGTGGGGGCTTATTTATTTAGGTTGGTGGGAATTTTCATTTGAACAGGTTTTAATAGGAAGACTTGTTGTTATTACAATTTTTAACTTTCCTCAATTATTTTACATTTTCAGGCCGTGCTATGGGCTTTTGTATGCAGTGTGAACTGACCAATCATTTTTTTAAATTGGCTCGTCCCCATCAACAAATGGGTGCAATTAAACCCATGTCAATCATCCAAAAGATTAAATGTGAGTCCTACTAATACTTTGAAAACTTTGTAAATAATTAGTTTCTCAATGTTAGATAAGCCTTTCAATAGGCTTTTCAAAATATTTATGTTACTTCTTTGGATTTCCACTCTTTTTTTCCAATTTTCACTTTTCAATAATTCCCTTCCTTTTCCATTTTAAGGTGTGCTTTTTTATGCCAATTTGACAGAATTGGTAGTGGCTCCTCTAACATCATTTGCTTACTTTAGGTATCGGGAAGAATTTTCGTTTTGGTCGACAAGAAGATGCTCATGAGTTTTTGAGATTTGTTATAGAAGCTGTTCAGAAAAGTGAATATGCTGGCCGGCCAAAGTAAACCGTTTTATATTTATTTTGGGGAAAACACTTGACCTTTGATCATTGATCTTCAATTGTGCCTTTTACACTTGATGGAGCACTTTTGATTATAATATTTTGATCTCTCTGGTAGGTTATGTGAGAAGAGACAAAAATCTTTGGAAATTCATGTTTTTACAGAATTCTGCTTAACTTGACAACTGGAAAAGCATGTTTCTTTCCGCTAACATTTCTCTCAAAGATGGATTTGTTTTTTGTTTCTAGGTTAGATAAAATTTCCAAAGAAACTACGGTGGCAAATGCAATCTTTGGTGGGTTTTACAGGAGCCAAGGTAATGTTTCTTTATATGCCACAATTTCATCAAAAAGTTATTTAGAGTATGTTCTTTGGCTAAAAATCTTTATTGATTATGGAAAAGAAAGAAAAACGTATGGACAGACAAAACCTGACAAAATTATTGTTGAAAACAAACGAAACACAAACAAAAGCCTAATGGCCTAATAGCAGTTGCACACTGTTGCACACAATTTTGTAGAATTTGATTTATACCTATCCAGAATTTTGTTGCATTCATAGGTGGACATCAAAAAGTTATTTTGTTTCCGTTGCATAGGGTGCAAAAAATACATGTGGGTGGAAAAGTTGAAAATTTCTGATTTTTCTGGAGTTTTTTCTGCGGCAGGTGACGAGGAACAAAATAATCTTTCAATGCCCAACTTAATGCCAACATTTTAATAAATTTTCTGTCATGTCTTGTTTTGCCTAATCACAGAGAGGATAGAGTTGTACACAGTTGCACACAATCCTGTAGACTGATTTAGGCTTATCCAGAATTTTATCCCATTCATAAATACTAATATTTTAACAAATTTTCTGTCATGTCTTGTTTTGCAGTGAAGTGTCTACAATGTCAACACGAATCGAACACTTATGACCCGATGATGGATATCAACCTAGACATCAAGGTACATATCCCCTTATACTATCTATACTAACAACTATGACCCTATTGTGGATATTAACCTAGACATCAAGGTAAATATCCCCCTTTCTTAAATGTTACAAAGAATTCTAAAGGTATTATATTATCCCCTTATTCAACCTATACTGAAATAAAGAATGATTGGCTCCAGCCAAGGGAAAGTTTTGATTTTGCTTCTTCTGGGTAAAATGTTATATCAATGGTACGGTAAAGTTGAGACTCTCACTACTTTTCCCTAACATCCTATCTGGCAGTGGGCAGGACTCAAACACAAAGCATTGCGGTGCAAGCTTGTGATTGAAACCTTTACACCAACAATCAGTAAGTAATTGTTATTAAGAGTTCTTTTTCTGGAAGATTATTTCGAGGAGGGTGCTCAGGTTAAAAAATATTAATCCAAATTTATAATCTAAATTTTGTCTTAGGGTACCTTTATTAAATTATAATCGTTTTAAACATCTTATAGTGTCATCGACAAAGACAATCCACGTAACCAATATCTTTAATATTTTTCATATTTTTGTAGGAATGTAAATCGATCATACACGCATTCAAAAAGTCTGTGTATCCTGATAGATTAGATGGCGATAACAAATATTTTTGTGACAGGTACCATTCCTTAGCTTTACATCTGTAATAAAGTCTGTTGCAAAAAGATTGTCACTAAAAACAGTTAGTATGTAGAAACCAGGCCGACAAAAAAGAAACAAAAAGTAATTAAGTGACACTGTTATTGGTTTCTACATAGGACCAATTTTTATTGACTTTTTGCAATAGACTTTAAAACATTTTATGTGGAATTCTTGTTGTTATTATATATGTTGTGAATTATTTTGTGTAGGTTCAATATTGTTGAATAAAAAAATCCATGTTCTTTTTTGCAGATGCCGCAAAAAGACAGTGGCACAAAAACGTGGTACAATTCATAAAGCACCCAATGTCTTAACACTGCAATTAAAAAGGTAATTAATGATTAGATCCTCCTATTTTTTTATAGATTGTCCCGGTTCTTTGCAATGTTGACATGTTTACATCGATGTTTTGTGTGATTTTGTGTGAAAAACGTATTTACCAAGCCCTTGTATTCTTTTGTATCCATAATAACGTCAAACCTTTGCCTTAATATCTGAGACTAAGAAGAGGAAGATAAAAAACTTTTAATGATATTAATTCAGATTTGTAGCCTTCACTTGAAGCCTCCCTAAAATATTCACTTTGCTAGCTAGGCCGAGGTCCAGAAAGGCAGGGCAGCGCCTGATGGAAACTAAAAAGGGCACTTTTTTGGATAGTTTGTTACAAAAAGACTGTTTTCCTATAGATTTGTGCAGGGCAGTGTCCAATAATCAGACCCTTAAAAGGCAATGTGAAATTATGGAATTAAAAATTGATTGGAAAAAAGACCTTTAAAGTTTGATTTACTAAGCAAAAATCACATTAACAGTGGAACTGAAATGCTGCGAAAAATAATCCCTAAAGGTAAAATAACCTTGCAAAGTTTATAATCTGCAAAATCCGTGTTTTTTCCCAGGATACCTTATCGGACAAAGAAATGACAAAAATTATGTCCGACGAAAAATAAGGCCAACATTTCTTTGTCCCATAAGGTAGCTTGATGAAAACTATTACCACATTCCAGTCTGTTCTTATTCTTATAAAATAAAACTTATTCACTTTTCACTTTTCAAATTTCAGATTTGATTTCAGTAAGATGTTTGGAGGGAAGATTTCGAAGGATATTCATTTTCCAGAAGACCTTAACATTCGACCCTACATGAGTAACATAAAGGTTAGTTTTAGTACCTTTCACTTAAATACAATGTCTCTGATCACTTTTGTCTCTGACAAACGTCCCCCGCTAATTAATTTTGGAAATATATTCCAACTTTTTCCAACCCCCTGGAAATTAAGATTTTTACATTCTTTCCAGCTCATACCGTTAATTTTAAGAAGGAACAGTTGGGAGCAATCAAATGCGGGAGTTAATTTGACCTCTCTCCCTACACTTATCAGCGAGGGCTTGCTAATGGATTTTTCCAGAAAAAAATCGTTACCCCCCCTCCCCCCACCCCCTGTTGAGATGTCGCTTTTTCTTTACACCCTCTGGATACCCTTTATCCTTAACAGTGGAGGTTTTCTTTTCTGGAAAAGCCTCAATCGATTTTTTTGGTTTTGTTAGTATTGGCCTCAAATAAACAGATTTCCAGATATAGATTTAAGATATAGATAAAAGTATAGATTTAACAGAGGATGAACCAGCTTCTTTATTTTACATTTTATTACAATGATAAAGATTGAGTTAAAAGCCAATAAAAAGAATTACCCACATAAAAGTTAACAAAAAAAAAGATTAAACCATATATTTTCGATGCCTGAAGTTCTGTTGTAACAAATTTAACGATTTGCGAAATTTAATACTTTGCAAAACTTAACCTTACAATTTTATTATTACAAATTTATTGTTGCATTAAACCTTAATTTTTATAGCCTCTAAATTAAAAGTCGATAATTTATTTGTCCATAAAAAGCAAAATCCCAAATGTCCTGCAAGTAGATTTGGCGTTATCCTTATCATTATAGTCTAGTACCCAACATCAAAGGCTCCTGAACGCCGGTCAGTGACATCTTTTTGCCGAGCGGTCTTGCTCCCAAATTTGTGGGACTTTTGACAGGTTCTTCTGATTGTTCGTCTTGAAGTTTCACGATCAGTTTTGTAGGCTTGCGAACATCAACGATCGTAACGGGTGAGCGGGCGGTCATTCTGGTCGCGCTGATTCGTGGCACGACAGGTTCGTTCGTTTTGATGGAGTGAATTCGGGCTGGTCGCTCGTTTCGGATAACCATTTTGGATCTTTTGACGGAGAAATTCAAACCGTTTTCAACTGCCATTTGTTATTATTTTTTTAATCTTTTCCTTTTTGTTTTGTGTTGTACTGTAAGTGTCTTTTCCGTGTTTAATTTTCTAAAAATGAAGAAAATAGCTTTATAGGTGGAAAGAATGTAAAAAACGTGTTTCAAATTCTGTCAATAATGTTAGAAATTGTGTATAATCTCAAACATTTTTTTAAGCTTTCAACATTATATAGATAAATCAAAGCACTGTCTCATCTGTCCATCAGCCTTTATATTCAACTCAGTTTTTTCTTATTGTCACCTGACTAGATTTAACTATTTTAAGCCGACACGAAACAAAAATGAGTTTTCGGTGACCAATGAAATTCTGTCAGCATTCACACAAAATGTCAGCCTCTTCAATTTTAAAAGCGAAAGATGTTGCATTTTGACTGAACCATGCAATCACTCTTTAAAAACTCCAATGAAAATGTTCAACATTCACACAAAATGTCGGCGTCGTGGATTTTAAAGCGGAACGTGTTGCTTTTTGACTTGAACCAATCATTCTGACAAAAATTCCACCAAGAAATGGTAATTTGAATATTTGCTGCTATAAGCATCCCTTACTCCCTCCCAAATAACCCATCTTCCACTTGGCATCTTCCTCTAATACCAGTGTTTCATCACTTTGATAGAGGAAAGACATAATTTCTTTCTCTTTTTTGACTCTCTTGTAACATTATATATACTGTTTCTTTTATGTTTGGCTATACAAGATTCCGAATGATTTATTGAGTGCGAAAGGGCTTCCAAAGTCTCCAACCGACTTATCACTGTCTATCTATTTTTTAAAAGAACATCAAAATTTCGGCAGAGGTTCGGATGTTCTTAACTTTGATCAATATTTTTTCAAATTTCCAACCCCACCCCGTCCTTAAATGTATGCGTAAAATGCTTCCCTTGTTCTAAGCTTTCATTAGGAAAATTCGTATGCTCAAATTGTGAGTATTGTCATAGTTTCTGGTAAAATTTACAACTAAATCCGAGACTCGATTTTCTTATAAACTATATTCTATTAAAAAAACATGTGCTACGCTTGTAACATCTTTGGCGCATAAGTTCATATTGTCACTACTAACCCAAATCGTCAATGTTTTGCATATATAATTATTTTGTTTCAAAGTCCCAAATCTTTCTTTCAAAAACATTTTCTTCAGATATATTTGAATGATTATATATAAAAAAATATATGAGATAGCCTACCCTGTAAGAAATACTCTTAATAAGGGTTTTACGTCTCGCAAATTTTAATATGCCGACAACCTTTTTTTGACATTCCTCAATCAACTATCACTGCGCGAAAGGTGCCTGAATACGGTATGATTTTTATATCACATTCTATCGCATACATCAAAATATACAGTATTATGCGGTGCAATTGAAAACCCGCATACGGAGTATCCGTTTTACCACATACTCAAAAGTGAGACTACGCATATTATTATATACTCCCGCTTTCATATCCGTGTTGT
>JAUJPO010079129.1:0-10842 GCA_032270745.1 Tiaropsis multicirrata
AAAGTTTTACTATTTTAAAATGAAGCTTCTGAATTATTTGTTTATAATTAAGTTGGTAGCCCAAAGCAACATTTTTAACTTAAAGATGATTTTTAACGGGATTTTAATTGATTTTCACGATTAAAATTATTTCCATTATATAGATATAAAGTTTATACAAATTTTCTTCGATTGAAGAGGGAGTTGAGTTATACAGGTAACTTTCTTTAATGAATCTAAAAGTATAGGTGTTTAGGTTTGTGTTCTGGCAGACTTGTTGGTTTATGTTTCAAATTTTTTTGTAAGATTTTGTACGATTTTCACGATTAAAATTGTTTTCTAAGGTTGGTTCCAGGGTATTAAGACAAATAACACTTTTTTTAAGAATCAGGAAAAATCTACATGATCTCTCCAAGAAATATTGAGAGCAGATCGTAGCAACCTTGTGTATTATCTATTTACTTTTCTGTGGTTTTGGTTATTGTCCACGCTTCACAACCGTACATTAAGATGCTCTCGACTGGAGCAGTGAAGAGTTTAATTTTGAGATTACGATTCATAATCGACTTCCATATTTTCGATAGTTTGTTGCAGGCTACCCACGCTTTGACTTTCCTGCATTTGATGTCTTTCTCAGAGTCATTGACATAATGACCCCAAATAATTGAAGTCATTGGCAATTTTGATTCTTTCTCCGGTTTGAGATAGGATATCATCTTCTGGTTGGTTGTAGATTAGTACTTTCGTCTTCTTGGCGTTGAGGTTAAGGCCAACATTTGACGCTGCTTTTTTCGAGCAAAGTTTTCTGAGCCTCGTTTATCAGATTTTATACTAGTGGGATGTCAGCGAAGCCGAGGTCACTTAGCTTTATTTCAGGGTGTCTTAGCTACTCTTTCTTTCTTCTACCACAAAATCATAGTTGTTTTCCACGGTCATCACTTGTCTCATCACATAGTCGAGAACAATAATAAATAGGTAGGGGGCGAGAGTTTCACCTTGTAACACTCCAGCAACAATGTCGAACATTTCAGTTTCACCGTCAGGGGGTACCACCTTAGCACGCACCCTTTCGTAGAGTATTTCGATAGCATTTACTAGTTCATTGGGAATTCCATATGCTTTTAATATCTTCGACATTTTACCACGGAAGTCAAAGAACAAAACAACAGCGGGGAGGTGTCGCTCTTTCACGCCTTCTATCAGCCTTCTCAGAGCAAGGTTTTGTGATGTTGTGGACCTTCTAGGCCGAAACCCATTCTGGTTTGATCTGAGATGTTTATCGAGTGCTGGTTGGATCCGGTTAAGGATGAGCCGGATGAGCTTTGCAGTAATGGCGTTGAGAGAGATCCCTCGATAGTTCCCGGCTTTACTGAGGTCACCATTTTTTGGTACAGGAATGATGATGCTCAGGGACCATTGTTCAGGTTTTTCATCGTTGATTAGTAATTTGTTTGCAAAGTCTAGGACGATTTTGTCAAGATCACATTTTTTGATGCCTTCGGGAGGTATATTGTCAGGACCTGACAAAACTTTTTCCCCTCCCTCAGACTTTAAAATTTACGTTTTGCATGTAAACATTATTATCCTGTATAGTACACTGGAACATTAAAATTCGAAAAAGAAAGCATCCAAATATTCGTAACATGTTCTTATTTTTTTGACCTCGAAGCCTTATGTTCTTATATACTTTGTTCTTATAAAAACGTGTAAAGTAGGTTTGTTATACAAGAGGAAGTTGATTGAAGCATTCGTTACACAGCAGGAATGTTTATAAAGTGGTAAATCAGTTCCTTAAATCTGCACTGTTGTTTGTTTGTTTGTGTGTGAAATTGGACACTGTCTTGATGTATTATGCGGAAAATCGTGAGCCGAGAGAAAAGTTGTTTGTTATCCTGTTATGTTGGTTTTCGATTTTAAAAATGTTATCACTTAGTTTTATAGTCAGGCTAAAATTATTTAGTCTTTAATTGCAATATATTTTAATTCTGTCTGAAGCAATTTCATAATAATATTGGTGAATTTTCAATCTTTTAAAGAAAGATTGGTTGTTACATTTTGTTTCTAGTGATTCAATGTAGTTGTGACATCCATTTCATGAATAGAATTTATTTATCCATTTCTGTTTGTACTGATGTTGTTTCTATTATTTGTTTTGTGGTATATGAGATGCAATGACTTTTACAAGGATAGACACGAACTTCTTATCCTTCTTACGGATTTAAATGAGATACATGGAATGGCTTTTTATGTAACATTAACAACACCAAAACCTCTTTGAAGGAACCTTTACCTTATTGTCTTAAATTGCAGTTTTGCTTCATAATATCTTCTCCCATTTATTTTTTTGCCAAAGTAAAGGTTTATCTAACATAACAGTGAATCATACTTTGGTCAATACCAAATAAAACGACATTTAAAAACAAAATCTTCTGATTTAGAGAGTCTAGACTTTTTTTCTGTGCAGTATAGATAGCAGGTATTCGTTTGAATTGATCACAAGTTGATCATTTTTGAGAAAAGGATCGATCTTGTAGTAGAAACTAGATCTTTTGTAGTAGATGAATATTGTCGGATTAGCTTCAAAGACTAGACTCACGGATTCTTTTGGTTTGTTTATTTTTGTTTAATGTCCTCAAATTTCACTAGTCAAGACTAACTAACAGACTGCCTTTTAGTGAATTAAATTATAATTGGGATGCTAAAAGACGCTGAACATCCTACTTTGCAATAAACTTGTAAACAAGTTTTATTTGGTTGTTGATCAAAGATAAACTTCAAATATTTGTCTTCCTGACAGGACATTCTATGACGGTACCATTATCATTTTTAAGCAGATTTTGGCAAGCAAATAATAAACACTTATCGAAATAATAGAAGTTATTTTAATGTGTGTACAATATATTTCTAAATCTATAAAAGGTTGATGTAGTCAATTTTCAAAGAACTTTTTAATTTGATTTATATCTTTCATTGATTGTTATACTTGCGCTTGTGTAATAACGTGTTGGGCAACCTCTGCAGGCGACTACACGCTACACAAGACACTATTAAGGGTGCGGAGAGGGGTGATGCCTAATAAGCAATTGGAATGGGTGGAAATTCAGAAGCATGTTTATGGTATTGATAGAAAGACTGATAGTCTGGCAGAAGGAGGTTACACGAATACGTCAGCGTATCAGAACAAATTGATAACTTGAGTTGAACGGCTTTTCCCGGTGGGGGGGGGGGGGGGTAAAACAACCTTATGGTCCGACGGGGGTTTTGAAAAGGAGGAAATTTTCGTGTTTTTGCGATTATTGATGATTGATGATTGATGATTGGGTGTGTCGAAAATTTTGTGTCACCTCTTTAATTTTGTAAGAATGAGGACAACCGAACTTTACAAAGAAGTCTTTCCCGGGATTTTCAGAAACTGAAGTTTAAAGTTCACAAAAAAACCCGGAGCTAGAGGGTTGGTTAACTCCAGATATTTCGGCTGTTTCCGTTAGGGAACATGGCGTAATGCTTACTTACGCATCTAACTGTTTTAAAAATCAAAAGAAAAAACCATTTTAGACTGTTTGTTATACTGAAAAAAATTGCTTCTTTATGAAATATGACATCGACCTCTTATTAATAGAGTTATTTAACTTTCAAACTCTATAAAAACTGATCAATCGACGGCTGTGTGTGTGTCATTTACCAGTTAATTTCCACAATGAGAAGTATTAAGACAGTAAATTCACAGCGTGAAGGTGATTTTTTTGCTGACACTTTTGAAATCTTTTTTTTTTCCATTTTTACTTTTTATCTGTAGTAGTTGTTGAAAAGTTTTATTAGAAAGGTCATTGCAGTAAAGTAGCAGTTAGTTAAATATGTGGTATTTTCTTTTCTGGAGCATTTCTAAAAACATCAAAATCTAGTGTTATTATATTCATTGAGATTGACATTGTATGACTTTATATGGAGACCTTGATAATCATTTTTTTTAACCTTCTTATAAATCTGCTGTAATCGTTTAATGTCCTATCTTCACATCTAGTGCAGATTCTTCAAAGTTCATTTTTTTCATTTCACCAATATTTTTCAAGTGCAATATTTTTTAAGACATAAATTTCAAAATAAGATTTGAAATAAAAAACCCACTGAATTCAAAACTCAAGAAGAAACGATGATTAGTTCTTTACAAACGAAAACTAAACAAAATGGTGACGCTGCAACTAACGGCAATCATCATCAAAATGGTAGTCATGACAACGGCGTTTCAAACAGTGATTACCTTCACATGGATACATACAATAAACGAAATGTCGAAGAAAGGTAATAAATACAGCGGTAATACACATCATCTGGAATGTAACCGGTGTTAATGTTTCGGACCTAAAACTCCATTCTACTCATATAAATGTTATTGACATTTTATTTTATTCAATTCTTTCTTCCGTAGGATTTTCGTCAACAGAAGTTTGAGTTTGGAAAACATCAAGTTTTTCGGCTTTGACATGGATTACACTTTAGCAGGTACACACACGCCTTTTTATGTGAGACTTTTTTCTGGTCGCTTTTGCACATTTTTAATGATTTTTGGCTGACCAAAATTTCTTTTGATCTACATTTCTATATGTTACTTAACTTTTCTTTACTAGTTTACAAATCACCGGCGTACGAAGAATTACAATTTTCGTTGACCATCGACAAGCTCATTGAACAAGGTTATCCAGAGGTATGAAATTAAAAGAAGTGTGTAGTGGGAAGGGTGATCTCCACCCGCCCCCTCACCCGCCTTACAGTATTTTAATTGCTCGTGTGTGCATTTGGCTAGATTAATGAGAGATAAAGAAAATTCAAATTATTATCTTCACCTATTTTTCCAGTCACATATTTTCGCCTGCATTTTATTTGACTCGTAAGGCAACAAACATTTTTTACTTTCATAGTATAAATTCTTCTTCTTCTTTATAATTTTTACCGTGATACCATAATTATTTCGAACAAATGCTTTCTTCTTTTTTGTATGAAAATATTATGTATCGCATTAACAACGCCTCCCTCGAATAAAAGCCCCTTTAAAACTCAAAAGAAAATTATAAACACCCGTAAACGGCCCGGGCACCCCTAGCTTTTTTGACGTAACTTTAAATATACTAATCTGACCGCAATAAGATTGAACATGATGTTTCCTTAATATATTTGAAACATACGTGCAAAACTTCATGTTGATACCTTTTGTATTCGTGAAAATATTGAGGATTGATCAAAATGTACGAGTTTTAGAAGTGAAAAAAAGATTTTTCTTTTGACGTCGAAAATGAAAAGGTTGAATTTCTTTACTTTTAACTCTGCGTCGTATTTTATTATCTGTATGCAGTAAAACCCAAACACCGATTTGAGATTCGGCTTTACAGATTAGATCTTAAACATCTCCAGCCATTCCTTCTGTATTAGCCGTTTAATATTATATATGAATCGATTATTTTATATTTCTTTTTCTAGGAACTGAAGGACATCAAATACGACCCCACCTTCCCCGTCAGGTTTGTTTATTTTCATTTCGATCCGATTGTCATGGTGACGGGTATTTAGGTTTGTTAGATAGAAAGAATTTCCAAAATAAGCAATCATTAGACGCCGAAAAGTTCATTTTAAAGATCCTACGATTTGGTTATAGTTATTTTGCTCACGACCAATCAGGCAAAATCTATTTTGTGGTTTTGAAAAGTTACGACAAGGAGCTTTGTAACGATACGCCTGAAGCTTTGTCTTTTCCTCTGCAAAAATCAACCTTTGAAGTTTGAGTTTCACGGAAGAAAAAAATGAAACACAGGGTTAATATTGATTAAAAAACAGTTCTTTAGAAGTCGTTGAAATAATAGCACAGAGATAGCATTCTATTTCAATTATAAAATATCATAGATTGCATCTAAACACTTCAAGTCCTTTTTACGGCTATATAGAGCTCTCTCTTCATCTTTTCAATTTTTTTTGATAATGTTTTGGAAGCAATTGCATCGCAACACTTTCGAAATAATGCACTCGATAAATCTTAATTTCGGGGACTAAGTACGGGTTTTGTGACGTCCATTAAATTTTGATAAATTTTTTTGTTTGTTGTAGAAATGTAAGCCAGTACAATTTTATCTTTGTCTTTAGGGGCTTACTCTTCGACAAAAATTATGGAAACTTGCTGAAGGTAAGTAAGATCAATTTCAAATTACAAAGGAACAAAAATAAGGTTTTTGTCTCGTTGTTTTCAAGTTACCCACACAAAATAAGATGTATTATATTGTGATGAACCCATGAAACATATTTAGAAGTAAAGTGGCGGAACAAAGTTGTCATCTGATACTTTGTAGTATAGAAAGAAATAAAATCTGATGCTAGAAATGACGCGAGGTAAATTACCACTACACCTTCCTTCCATGAATGTGGCTCCAGTTTACGATCTCGTGGTAACAAAGACTCACTTTTAGATATTATTTCAATTGTTTCCCTGGGGGAATCCTTTGGTGTGCATGTTGAAATAATTTAACATCCTCAACAGGACTTTCTGTTTCTGTAACAGTTCACCATTAACGTCTTTCTTAATTATTTTCAATTTCTTACAGGTTGATGCATACGGAAACATTCTTTCATGTATCCATGGTTACGAGTTCGTTTACGGTGAAGAATTGAGGAAGTATTACCCAAACAAGTTCGTCCAATTCGAAAAACAGCCTCGTTTTGGTATTTTGAACACGTTGTTTTCGTTACCGGAGATTTACACATTGGCAACGGTGGTGGATTTGTTCGACAACAAACTGTCCGATTTTATAAAGTAAGGCGCTGTCTACGTTTATCCTTTCTTAAAAAGTGGACAAAGATCATCTGCATCTGACATAGGCTAGAAAAACGGGGAATCATCTCTTCTTTTTATATACTATTAGGGAAAAAGTATTATCATGGATGCACCACTCAATTTAAATTCCCAATTTGATCATGATTTGATTGACTCACTGGTTGACTCACTTAACTCACTGGTTTCACCCGTTGTCTTATCCAAAAAATAGAAAAAAGACGACGGTCCTCCTGTCTAGACATGATTTGTTTGTTCTTTTGTAGCCAGAGATTTAATTGGTTCATAACCTGATTTAAGTTATATTTTAATCATTCAAATGTTTTGTTTTTATTTCATAAAAATGTTAGGCAAAAGGATGGTGTCCGGAAAGGCGATGTTTTTATCTCTTACAAATCGATCGGACAAGATGTCCGAATGGCTATGGATAGTCTCCACGCCTCTGTAAGTATCTCTCTATCCCTGTCTTATTGCACTAAACAAAATACATCCAACATTGCTATTTTTTTAATATTAAATTAAATTAATTAGTTAATAATTTAATAATATGAAAAATATTTATTTAAACCCAAACTGCTATTAAAGAGATTACTTTAAGCGAGATAAACTAAAGGAGGACGACCGTGACGTTGCCCCGCAAATTCTAGTACGCTCGATTGGCTGGTTGAAAGTTCTCGTTCTCATCTCGCCATCGTCCTCCGATTTATCTCGCTTAACGCAACCTCGCGATTGAGTATGCTCAATCAAGCGGATTTTGAATTTCTTTTGCAGAAACTAAATGTCTTGTAGGACGATAAAATGTAATTTCTTCCTTGGTTTTTGCTACTTTAGAAAGTTAAATTTCATAGAAAAAATATATTTTATGGGTTCCTTACGCCTCAAGAGAAAATTATGGTTTACAAAATTCTACCACCCCAGAGTACTGCAAACATATTCCTTTGCATTTTATCCAATACTTATTTTGTCCAAATGATTCTTGTTTTGTAGGGATCATTGAAACCAAAGACGATGGAGGATCCTGATAAATATATTGCAAAAGATGTAAGGTTTTTTTTGGAAAGTTGTAACAATAAGAAGTTTTCAATAAAACAAAGGTTTTCACGCATTTATTTTTTCTATGGGGCTTATCTTTAACTTCCTATATATTAGTTCATCAGTTTTTCTCTTCGTTCATTTGCTCAAACTAATTTTTGTTGTCTTTGGGGAACGCCTCAAAGGTTTATATAAGTGGTTGCGTTATGCGTTTTTTAATTTGCCTGATTGCGTCATTAAATTGTATTCCTTGGTCAATAAATCTTTGTCTACCTAGACTTCCTTACTTCTAAATTCTAGTCGTCTAGATGCGCGATTGCTTCAACTTATTTCCCGATTGCTTCAACTTATTTCCCGATTGCTTCAACTTATTTCCCGATTGCTTCAACTTATTTCCCGATTAGCATGAAGATTTCTGGGATTTCTAAAAAAATCTAACGGTGTGAAGAAAACTTGTTTGTTCATAACTTCTCGTCCGGAATCTCGGAACTCGTAAAATATTTCTCGTATTGCACTCAGAGTCATACGATAACTATTACTTATTGTCAATTGGTGATGTGATTTACTTTTGTTGTATTTTTCAGCCGCGTATTCCAAAACTACTATACAGGTATGAGGCATCCAGATTATTTTTCTTCTTCTATTTTTTCTTACAAAAAGAACTGAATTTCGTCAAGCATGTTTTTCATGGAGATTTTTATGAAAAGAAAGACTTGGAGGTTGTCAGAATTTTACCAATTACGTTAATCATTTTTGGAATGGTATTTTGTATTGTTTTTACAGGAGATTTTTTCCATAAAACTGTCTAAATTCCACAGGGTAATCATTTTCCTGAAGTGGAGAATATGACATTCTTAAATTGTTTGTGACATAAATGGGTCTTTGTGACTTTCTGATAAATTGTTCCTTGATTTTTTTACAAAACGTTCTGCCCATCTATTATTTTATTACTGTTTGCTGTCTGTATTTCAATTTTATACTCGCACAATGTACAATTTTTATTCATTTCTATACAGAATGAAAAAAGCTGGACGCAAGACATTCTTGTTGACAAACAGTGGATACAAATATACAAAGGTTGGTCAAAAGAAAACTATTTAAAACAAGAAACTTTTTAAGCAAGCACAAAACTTTCGAATTCGATACATACCAAAAAAGGGAAAACTAGAAACTAGAAAATTTTCGGATCGTTCAACATATGGGTGAATTTCTGCTATTCTCTGCTATCAATTAAACTAAATTCAGGACCAAATCTAATAAAATAATGAAATTCCTTTTGGCAATCATCACAGAAAATATGTTTTTTTCTCTATAACTATAATATATACTTTTTTTGTTCATTTTTTTTATCTTTAGCAAGTCATGACATATTTATGCGACATCCCGGAAGGGCCAGAAGTAAGAGAGTATTTCCATCGTCCATGTTTTAGCTAGATCAAGTGACATTACTATAGTCTGTTCTAATTTTAAATTATGGTCTATACGTTCGATTTTAAGAAAGCTCTCAATTCTAAACCATATAGGCACTAAGAGGGTCAATGATAAGTCACTCACTGTTTTCCGGGGCTATCAGTCATACCAGCATATAATTCATGTTTATTTTTCTTTCAATTCTACAGTCGGGTTGTCCAAAAGTTCAATGGAAAGACTTGTTCGACCTTATTGTTGTCGACGCCAAGAAACCACTTTTCTTTGAAGAGGGTACTGCGTTACGACAAGTTGACGAGGTTCGTTAAATTCTCCCTGTTTTAAAAGGGTCTTATCTCGGTTTTGCACCAGGGTGCTGGTAACGCTAGGCTAGTCTTCAGACCAGCTTTAAGATACGATGAATAATGGATGATTCAGCATTCTCCGATACAAATGGTCGGCACAGCACGAGTACCTCTATTAGTATATACATAACTTTTACATCCTTGAAAACATTCATGATGAAAGCTTTCAATAAATTTATAATTTTTAAATGTCATAATGTTGATTTTGTCATTTGTGAATACTACTTCTCTTCTAGAAAACTGGTTCGCTCCGAATTGGCAATTACACTGGCAAACACGAAAAAGGACACGTTTATTCGGGAGGTTTGTGAAATTCAAAAATATTTTTTCCTTCTTTACATGTCGCTCTTTATGAATTAAGCTTTTTTTTACTTGTTGTTGTTTTGTGGATAAACTTCTTTTTTCTTTTAATTTTTAATTTTGATATCTTTCCAGGAAACTCTGAAGTATTTTCTGAAATCCTTGGTGCAGAGGGAAAGGTAACATAATTCTCAAGTAGTTATTTTGAGGAGAATGATTCTAGTTGGAAATCGAATTTGGAGAGCACATAATGTTGAATGCTCAAGTAAAGAGTACCCAAGATAGATTCCATTTTTAAGAGACTTGCATATCTGCAGTAAAGATGTTTTAAAAATCAGTAAAGCGGGGGTTTTCAGGCCGAATTATAGAAAGGCAGGGCAGCGTAATGGAAACTAAAAAGGGTACTCTACTGGATGTTTTAGCTACTACAGGCTTTAACATATCTGGCAGACTTTGGGGTAGCGTCCGATAATCGGACCCTTAAAAGTCTGGTTTTGAATTACATTGTTAGTAACAAGTACGGGGGGAGTGATTAGACCAGAGAGTATAATGAATTTTAACTTGATTTTATTTTCTCCTTGTAGGATATTTTGTATATTGGTGATCATATTTTTGGCGATATATTGAAATCTAAAAAGCAACAAGGATGGAGGTATTATAATGCTGTATTAACAAATTCTCTGTGTAGCACTTGTGTAGAAGCCTCTTATTTCAATTTTTTTTTCTTCACCAATCACCGATCAAGACAAAAACTGTAAAATGATTTTCCACCTGAAGCAGAAAATACCAACAATACAATGGCACATGTTACACCATATATCTAGTATAAAATGGTTTATAGTAATTTGCGGAATCTACTTCGGGGGCATTAAAAAAGTACGTTCGTCCGATTTGACCTATTTTCAGACCCCCCCTCCCCCCTTGTTCGTCAGCGTTCGTTTTCAAGTA
>JAUJPO010079140.1:0-10841 GCA_032270745.1 Tiaropsis multicirrata
TCCATTACAAATCTTTAAAGTCGATTTTCTCAAAACAACAAAAATGGACTTAAAGCTTTTTTATTTTGATGCGACGAGATCTAGACTACCCAGGCGCGGCTTCAAATCACTTTTGTTTCACAATTCTTTTGTATGTTTCTCTCATTATCCAAATATGGGCAAAAAGTATGAACTAAGTCTTTTCCAAAATACCAAATTTCGAAATCTTTTGTGTCGCAACTGAATGCTCATTTTATTTCCATCAACTCGGAAAATTTTTCGATTTTGTCAATGTTAGCATGAATAGTGATTGATCTCAAAACTCATAAAACCTATTTTCAATAAATGGGAATTTTTTATATCGCTTTTACCGCTTTTACCTCGACTCTCGTTAAATCAAGAAGAACTGAATATTTTGGTTAGACCCATACTAAAACCGTTGTACGTTGTACGTCTATAAGAAGCACGTTTCGTTAGAGGATGAGAGCAGCCTAAATTTTGGTGAGCACATATTTTTGCGAATTTTGAGCCAATTCGGTAAAATTAGTTCCCTTAAGGTATTCAAATCCCCTGTTTAGTGTAGATAGTTGTTTGTGTATTACAGTATCTGGTTGTTTGTTTGTTTGTTATCTATAAGAAGAAATTCTAGTAAAAGTAATTAAAAATATGTAAATATCGTATAAACAAAAAATCCTTTTGAATTGCATGAAAATTTCTCGGTTTCGCGGTAGAGAAAAAATCGCGAAAATGTATTTGGAGTTCGACCGCGAAATTATATACAAAAAAACGCGAAATTTGAGTAATTTATCAGCGAAATACACTTTTTTTCTCTTGAATACCATCATAGTCAGTATAAAAACCCCGGTCTGGAAGTCTTTTGTTTTTGTCTTTTGTTTATATTTTGATCTTGCGTACGCAAATTGGTTTGTTTTGCTCACTTATTGATCATGTGATAAAAAAATAGACCAATCCCAAGAGAACATATTGGTAACGTGATCAATAAGTGAGCAAATTGACATTTGACTTTTGTTTTAAACAAAGAATATATCAATACATTGCCAGACCAGTGTATTTTATACTGACTATGATACCACGAAATTAAAATACCGCGAAAATCGTATCTTAGCTTCAACCGCGAAATTAAAATGCCACGCAATGCAATTTTTTCACGCAAAATTTTCATGCAATAAAGTAATTCAGAAACTGAAGATAAGAAAAGCTGGTTGGAAGGTTTCAGAGGTGTATAAAGTACATAAAAACGAAAGTAGAAGATATCTCTTAAGGTCTTTTCATTTTGCCATATTCTCCACCACCATCAGGAGATTTTGAAATTGAACTTGAAGAGCTTTGAGAACCAGATCTGTAGTTCCTCTTTTGAGATCTCCGAAAATCAAAACTGTCCTTGCTATCAAAACTATCGTCTCTTTTACGTTTAGCAGACTTTGATGGTTTGCTACTTGAACTGTGTTCAAAGTCACTTCGAGGAGAATGATCGCTGACCGTGGTGCTCGGTGATTGACAAATGCTTCCCGATCGCGAGTTGGGGCGCGATCCAACGTTAATGGCAAGTGCTGAAAAAGGAAAAGCGGCGATTGCACCGCTGGCCTGTTGTTGGGTCACCGGTGGTGCGCTAACGAAATAATTCGGTGCCACCGACGTTGGAGCAGTCGGAGCCGCTGGAATTGGAGGATGGGGCCCAGGTGAATCTGGGGGTGTGATTGACTCAAAAGCTTCGGTTGATCGTTGTGGTTGAAGTGGTTGCTGAATGCTACCTCCGAATGAAGAGGGTGCTGCTAGGTAACGAGAGGCTGCAGACGTGGGTACAGTGTAAGGTGCTTGGCTGAAACGTAAATAATCACCGCTCATTGAGTCAACAGGATCGAAATTGAATTCGTTTGGTTCATCCATCAGAGGTGTATGAGCTTCAGGTGTTGAGCCTGCTGATGATGGCTCAGTAGTTGATGCACCGATGTTCAATTGTAAACTGGCTGGTTTCACCTTAGTTGAAATATCACTGGTTGTTGTAATGGGTTCATCCATTAAAGGAGTTCCAGGCCGATTTGTTGTCTTGTTTTCTTCTTCACTTGTCTTTTGTACTTCTTCTTTACTTTCACCCTTTGATGTTTCAATTTTGGTGTTTTGTTCGAAATGTTTCTCAGTTTCTTGATCAACAATTTCTTCAGAAATAGTTTTCTTCAACTCTTCTTCTTCTTGCTCTTCAATTCCGGTGACCGTTTCGCTTTCTTCAAACACCGTTTCCGCTTCTTCTCTTTCCGGTGTGGTATAAAACAACTCGACGTCAGTTTTCGGAATTTCTTGCAGATCGATAGCCTGGGTGGTCATATTGCTGTAGAGATCTTCTTTCTCCGATCCTTCATCGTAATCATCATCATCATCGTTCAAATTCATGTCGTAAATATCTGGTGATTCCGAACGTTCTATTGGTGGTGGCGGGGGTGATGGTTCTTTAGGCTTCTTTGGTGGAGATTCTTCCTCCTTCGAAGTCTTTGTATTTGGTGGAAGTTCCAAACGTTTTTTAGGCTTCTTTGGTGGAGATTCACCAAGACTTGCCAATTCGTCCTCCTTCGAGGTGTTTGTATTTGGTGGTTGTTCCTGGTGTTCTGCAGGTGTTTTACTGTCCACCAGGTTTTCTGATGGAGATGGAGATGTAGACGTCGAAAGTTTGATAGCGTCATTATCTGATGATTTGATGAGAGCTTCTGATTCATTGTGAAGAGGTCTGACACTAGTTGGTTGCAAAGATAAAGGTTTGTGTCTTGGGTCTTGTACTGTCGCTGCATTGAGTCTTGGATCTTGTACTGTCGCCACATTTTTCTCAGCTGTGTCCATCTCTGGTTGGGCGATGACTTTATGACTTTGTTGTTCTTTTTCCGTGAGTTGCTGATGAAGATTTATCCTTATATCTTCTGTATGTTCTGATTCACTGTGGGGTGCTTGTTGAGGTTCTGTTTCTCTATGGAGTGCTTGTTGATGTTCAACTTGTCGGGCTTGCTTCTCCTTTGTCTTTTCCTGTTCGACTGGCTTTCTTTCTTGGATTGTCCGCTGTTTTTGTTGTTGTTCGGTTAAAAGTTGATCTTCCAACATTGGCTTTGAATTGGGTTCTTCATGCTGATTTTGCTGTGGTGAGATAATTTGACCAACTTGTTCGATGGTTTTTTTTAGAGGTGTTTGTTCGAAACCCTTCGCTGAAGAAATTTCCTCTGAAGTTTCTTCTTGTTGATTTAGTGCCATTTTCAGTGTTGACTGAGAATGGGAATGTTGATCAACGTTTTGGCGGGTAGGTTGTTGAATTGGTTCATTTATTTGTTGTCCATGTTCTAATTGACCAACGTTCTGGCGGGTAGATTGTTGAACTAGTTCAATTACTTGTTGTCTATGTTCTATTTTCTCAGCATGAAAATGCTGTTTTTGAACTTGTTGTTGCTGAAAATTTTCTTGATGCGTAAACACATTTGCTGAATGGTGTTGGGCCTGTTGTTGAGGTGTAGACACAACAGTTTGAATAGGTTTGTTCAGATTGATGGCTTGCTTAGTGGAAATAATCTCATGTTGAACCTTAAAATGTTCTATTTCTTTTTGTTTTGTTTCAACGGCGACTTTTTCACTCTTTTCTGGATAATGTTGAGGAATAGTGGCTAAAATTGTCTGAACAGTTTTGTTGGGTTGCGGTTGAGCATCAGTTGAATTCTCGATTGACATGTTGTTGGGCGAGATGACTTTACGAAGATGATCATGTTGTTGCTGTTGTTGTTCGGGTTGCATGTTGATCAAAGGTGAAAAAGCTCTTTGTTCGACTTGTTGCTGAAGGAATTCTTGAGGGGGAGGTTGTAAGGGAGAATTCAGCTGTCTTGGAAATGGACTTTTCCTTGCAGGAGGGAGGTTCACATCAATCGTCGGTGGTGGAAGTTTCGGCGATGATTTTCCTTTGTCTTTTGGTGGTCGAGTCTTGAGAAAAGTCTCGGCTTGGTTTGTTGATCTGATTGTTTGTTCTGGTGGAGGGGCAGCGTGAGCGATTTTGCGTGCATCGGCCTGTCTCATTTGCATTTGTTTTTCTTCTAACTGTTTCAACCGAAGTTGTTGTTGTCGCTTCTCATCATCAAGACGTTGCACATCATCCAACATCAATCGCCCTTGTTGCTGTTGTTGTTGTTGTAAATGTTGTTTGACGCGAAGTTGCTCCTCCTCGTGACGTAAATGACGCGTATGTCGCCGGCTCAAATCCTCGTCTTCTAATCGTTGTAACTGATGTTGACGCATCTGAATTTGTTTTATATGTTCTTCTTCTTCCCTCATCCTTCTGCGTTGTTCTTCCTCAACAGCAGCCAATCTCATTCGGTACGACTCTTCAGGTGACGCATACAACTGTTTCAAACGCTCTTCTTCCAGTTGGATTCTCTGTAGTTTTTGTTGTTCTTTTTTCTTTTGTTGCAAGAAATGTTGTTGGCGCCTCTTGTTTAATTCTTCTTCTTCGGACGGTTGAGGTTGTTGGCGAACAGCGTGGTAAGGTGGTGGTAGCTGTTGATGTTGTTGGTGTTGCAAATGCAATATACGTAATTCTTCTTCGCGACGTTGTTTCATTCGTAACTCGTACGCATGCGCTTGTTTAATCCGCTCGTCCTCCTCCGCTCGCTGCTGAAGAAATAACATTTGCTTAGCTTCTTCCTCCAGCTGCTTTTGCCTTAAGAAATCATGATGGCGCGCTTCTTCGACCGTTCGCACGTGGCGCTCGTCAAGTGGAAGTCCACTGATGTGTGGTGAGCGTTCTCTGGGTGGTATCTCCATGTAAGGGTGTTGTTTTTGTTTTTGTTGTTGTTGTTGTTGTTGTTTTTGTTGGATCAAGTGTTGTTGAGAATGTTGAGAAAATGTTGAAGATGGAGGTCTTGGTGAATGACTTTGCCCTCCTCCGTATTGATTGCTGTGCTTTAAATAGTCCATATCAGCTTCTGTTTGAGTTCCTGACTTCAACCGTTGCATTAGTAAGCTTTGTTGATGTGAGGTGGTGATGGTGGAAGAGGGTGGAAGCAGGGCGGAAGAGGGCGGTTTGATTTCTTCTTCATCAGCGGATACCGTTTCCTCAGAATCACTTCTGGTGCGGGCGAGTGAAGAGGCGGAAGATGGCGGTGGTTGATGGACGCCCAACGGCATAGGGAAAGTGGGCGACAGTGATTGATCACTTGCTATACGTTGACGCTGATACTCCTTGGTATTGTCCCGAACCACAGACTCATCGTACCTGAATTTGGAGATGGTTTCTGGTGCAGGACTGTTTTGTTTTGCAAAGTGTATGATTTTATCTTTATACTTGTGTGATGCTGACAGTTGAATGTACGAAGGAGTTGATGTAGGTGGCCTTGGCGAATGTGAAGAAGAAGAAGGTGGTGTCGAATGTGTATGGTGGAATTGACTATTCGCCTCCCTTCTTCTGTTAGCTTCCTCCATTTTTCTGTTAGCTTCCTCTCTTTTTCTGTTGGCTTCCTCCTCAATCTCCCAGGGACGAACAATTGCAGATCTTCTTTGACCGGAAATGTCCGGACTTCTGCTGTTCCGAAGAGGATCACTTAGCCTCTTTTGATTACGGTAATGATCCAGTTCCGCACTTCCAGGTCTTGAGATTGGATTTAAAGGAACTTTCGTTTTCATGATTTCTTCCTCAAAAGTACCGAATCGTTGTTGCTCCCGTAATCGTGGATCGACGTCTAAAGGATGAAGTTTGTTACTCATGAATGGACTCCTGTCACCTGCCATGGGCCGTAGATCGGGTATAGAAGCTGCTCTTTGTTTGAGTTCAGATTGGCGTGGTTGTTTGGGATTGGTTCGCATGTACTTGCTGGCTAACCTTTTGATCGAGTCCGGTGACATTGATCCATGCTCGTGTATTCTGCAACAAAAAGAAATACACAATTAATAATGATGATAAATAAACGTGTTAAATGTTTTCTGGAAAAACTGCTTCCGCCACTTTATAGCGGGAAAGAACCTCTATTTTTCATCCATGTCAAGTATTGTAAAATAAAAACTAGGCCATGAAAAACACTTATTTTACCTTTTAGCAAACTCGTTACGTGACTCTTTGGTAGAGATTTCTTTATCTTGATATTGTTGTTGCTGTTGTTGCTGTTGTTGTTGTTGTGCAAAGCGTTGCATCTCTATATGGTGTCGCATTGCACGATGTTGTTCTTCGGTAGCAGTAGCTGAAGTAGGGAACGACTGTGCTGAGATGATGACCGGTTGACGGTAAATGTCCGAAACAGAAGGTCCTTCACGTGAGGGTTGACCAGGAGTAGGAAAGACAGGTGAGACCAGAGGCTGTTGAGAACTGGAAAGCATCGAGGACGACATTGCTTGTTGATTTGACATCCGTTGAGCCACACCTACTGATGATGTATTGCTAGATAGTCTAGGAGATAACGAACTGTGCGCTGACATGTGCATTCGGGAGTGAGAGCTGAACGCGCGGACGTCTTCTTCGCTGTAATCAACAGGGCGTGATAACCGCCCATCATGGCGGGAAGAAGTGGGCATGAAATGTTCTGGCGGGCATATTGGTTGAGGATTGGTGCCACTGATGGAAGACGCAACAATCATTGAGAAGTTTGGCATGGTGCCTTCAGTTGACGGCGATTGAAGAATATTTTTTTCCAGCGATTCAATGTTCTTTTCAAACTTGGTAAAAGCATCACCCAATGAGATTTTAACAGGAATCGGGGAAAATTCTTCCTTGTTATCGGGTTTAGTGTTGCTCGATTGGGATAGGAGTAAAGGTGGAGGAGCTTTGAAGGGTGATGCTTTTGTTGTTGATGATTCCATGCTTTGGTCTGATTTTAAGTGGCTTCCTGAAATAGAGAAAAATTGAAATGAAATGAACGATTCTTCAGAGAAATGGCGGTTATGGCTGTTTTAAAACTGAAACTGAAATAAAACTCATTAATCCTTAGTCCAATATGTTCAATGTGTAGCCTCTCAATAGAAAACCAACGAATAAAAGACTGACCTTTCGGTTCACTTTTATCCAGCGGCTCCTTCTCGTTGCTATTGGTAGCCGACGTCGGCGTCTCCGATAGTGTTTCCACGGTAACAAGGGTAGTAGAGACAATATTGCTCCACGTAGTAACGGGAGTTACCGTAGAAACGGTTGCCAAGGAGGATGAGGTTACAGTTGAGGAGGATACTTTGGATGAATCGGAAGTCTTTGTAGCTTTGACTTTTCCGCTTCGGGTTCGTGATTGGCGTCCACCAGAGGTAGCGGTTGATGTTGCGACTGAAGAAGGCTCCTGTGGTTTCCCTTTACCATCCTGATAATA
This sequence comes from Tiaropsis multicirrata, assembly GCA_032270745.1. Lineage (NCBI taxonomy): Eukaryota > Metazoa > Cnidaria > Hydrozoa > Leptothecata > Tiaropsidae > Tiaropsis > Tiaropsis multicirrata. The sequence continues at coordinate 7,302 of JAUJPO010079140.1, forward strand.
TAAAAAGTATCTAAATAATATTTTCAGAATATTCCTCAAAAACGATCTCATGAAGGTGAGCTATTATAAGAAAATCATATTTTTAACAGAGTTATTTCCCTACCAAGCTTCAATAGACCCCCCCCCCAAAAAAAAAAAAGGAATCAAAGAATTTCAAAAGGAATGAATGAGAGGTGTACCTGTTTTGTGAAAGGTTTTTCCACATTTTCTTGCGACTTTTTATTTGGAGGTTCCGCTTCATTCGTTTCAATTCTTTCCTCGTTATTTTTTGATAAAGTTGTTGAATTGTCTTCCTTTTGTTGCTGAAAAAGAGATACTTTCTAAATTTATCATTGCGATCCATCATCTACAGGGCCCACGCTTCCATTTAGAAAGTGAGGGGGCCAAAAAAAAGGTAATTTAGGTCAGAGTCAAACCGAAGCACCAGGAAGGTTGGCGCTGAGTAGTCAGAAATCATTTGCAATTCCTTGCAAAATTCCTTTTTGGCTATGCTTGAAAAAGATTTACTTTGCCATAAAGTGGTGGAATAACCATGGCCCCTGGTAACGTAATCCCTGATTTATATCCAATAATTATAAATCGAGAATGCGGTTAACTGCAAAAGAAGAAGCAACGGGACCAACACACCCAACCATCAAATTTCCTCACCTTTGCTATGCCCAGAATCTTTTCCAAGTTGAATTTCTTCTTATAATTGAAGTAGAAATTTTTGCATTGATTTTCTGTCTTGGTTTCAACCATCTTTGAAATGGTGGACCACGAACGACCATGCTTCTTTAAACCTTCAAAGGAAATATTGAAACAGAAGCAAAAGTTAGATTTTCAGTGAAAAAGAACATTCGTCACATTAAGGTTATTTAGCTAATATTTCCTACTGGGTGTAAAATTGCAACTCAACACAGCTATTCTGTTTTTCTACATCGAAATACGTTTGTTTTGAGCCACGAATGGATATCGAAAGCTGAGTGGAACTGGTTCATAAAAATTACGGTAACTTTTGGACGTAACTTGTTTGAGCAGGCTTTGTCCTAGCTCAACCTTCCTATTCTGTGATTTGATTTAAACACATCAAATTGTATTCCAGCTAATTCTTTGTGTGCCATTCTCACCTCATTAAAATTTTATAAATTGCAGAACGTACCTTCAACAGCTTTCATCATTTCAGGTTCCGACCAACGTGATGGATCGCTGTGTTCTGTAAAATACACAAAACAAAGGACAATATTAGTCAAAACAGTAGGAAGCGATTAACATTTCACAGAACAACAACTAACCCTAATGCCATCAAAATAAACATTTATTTTTCTTGTAAAGATCGATCTGTTAAAAGGCGAAAACTGTCTCCACCCAAACTCTCTCTCCACTCAAACTCTCTCTCTCCTCTAAGGAAGTTGAAATGCTAAAACATTGTTGAGGAAGTTAAAAAGTTAAAAGTAAAAAAACGTGCAACTAAGTTTAGAATAAAACTCAAATGATCAACTAAACAAGTGACGAATCCCTTATACTCTCAACTAGCCATTTTAACTTTTGCCTTATTACAAATTTTCGTGATATATCATAACACACAAGAAGAGGAAAAACAAAGATTTATTAATAAATAGTTCTATTTTATACCCCAAGAATAAAAAGGTTTTCGCATCGAAAAAAAAACACCTGCAATCTCTCTTTCTCTCTTTCACTCCGGTAATTATATAGATACATGAAAAAAAGGATAAGGAGGCTTTTCCCAATCTTTCATGTTATTGATTCCCCTTTTCAGCGCCATTGTTATATCTATGCACAGTTTTAGCGCTTAAGAGAAAAAGCAACACGTTGCATAAAGCGTCTGGATATGAATTATAGATCCTTTGCCACGGAAAGTCATGTGATATACTTTTTAACCAATCAGATGAATTATAGATGAGTCTTCTTTTATAAAATGCTGAATCAGCTAATACTTAAAGTATAATTAATATTGTTTCTAAATGCTTTTATCTTTCTTAAACCATTATACCCAGCTTTGCCTGAAAAAGACTAGTTGAAACTGTACGTGGGAGATTTGGACAACCATCTGCTAATGCATTTATTTAGAACATCGAAAATGTCGCTATGCATTCTTTGTAGCTGATACTTGAAAAATTTTAAATTCTTAATTTTGTAACGGTGGCCATAGTTTAGTTCAAATTTTGCGATATGGTCAGAAATATTTCTATGAAAAAAAACAGTACAATTATTTGTCTGGTCTTTTGATTTCCTGACATATCTCTGGAAGCTGCAAATAAAAACCAGTTGTAAACAAACCTGGCATTTTATTAAGATGTTGTCTAATCAAGTCTTCAGAACTCGGTTCATTGATTGCAGGAGGCGGCGCTGTCTCCAGCGTCGGTTGTTTAGTGGGCGTTGCTGCGGAAGCAGTTGGGTGGTCGGGCGGCGCTTCACCAAAATAACTAGTTTGTGTAATGGTTTCGGATACAATGCTGGCGGTTTGTGGCGGTGGCGCTTTTTCTTTGACAGTAGAAGGTGAGGTGACGATGATTTTCATTCGCAACGGTGGATGAGCCTCCTCGTCCTCGCTCGTGGTAAAATGATCTTCTCGGTTATGACCTTCAGCTTCTTCTACTATATCCTCTTTATTTGACTGTTGCGTTGCGTTCTCTACTTCAGCTTGCTTCTTTTGGCTTCTCGTTTGAAAAACCTTGGGCTTCGACGTTTTGGTTAACAATGTGTTTGTTGCGGATTTCTTTCCTTGGTCTTGCTGTTGTGTATCAATTGTTTCAACAATTCCTGTCTCGTCTTTGACGCTAAAGATGCATATTTTAGTGTATAATATAGCTAAACCGAATACAGCTTGGACTGTAAGGAGCTAGGGATTCCGGTTAGATCCCTCACTACTCATCATATTCAGTTATCAGTTCATAGATAGTCGAGCTTGATTGAGCTTTTCCAGAAAGTTTCCATATTCCCACTGTTGAGGTTGTCGATTTTTTTTAACATCCTGCATATCCGTGCCGAAAATTTCGAACCCCCCTGGATATCCTTAGATATTGAAAATTTCGAACCCCCTGGATATCCTAAGGGGGGGGGGGGGGAGGGGTGACGGACTTTTCCTGGAAAAGCCCATTGCCAAAGACCCCGTAAATAAATAAATCGTTTCATCTATTCTCAGAACCAGCGCAAAAATGGTACATTCGCTGTTAAGGATATAAACATTTTCGAGAGTTACCCCTTGGATTTCCAAGTAAAAAAACGAATTCATTGGATTTCCAGACCAACCTTTTCTCGAGTTTTTATTTGACGTCAAATAGTTAACATCTCTCTCGCAAAGAAAAAAATATGGCGAAAAAACTGTCGAATAAAAACTGAAAAAAAATCAACAAAAATCATAAAGAATGGACAAATCAACATCTAAAAACACATCTAGCGAAAAACAGTGCACCCTATCAGGCTGCTGAGAAAACAATTAAAGAAGAACTTGATACAACAACAAAAACCATAACCGAAGCTTCAAAGCAGACATATGCAGAAATAACGAGGGAAAAGGAGAAAGAAATAAAAACAATA